>BJCM01065729.1:0-13294 GCA_018326385.1 Flaveria bidentis | reverse complement strand
TCTGGCGACCACCGAACCCTCAAAAAACGACCTTTTTTTAACAAACAAATATGTTAATCGACTCAGGAAGATTTCTCGGACTCGAACCCAAGACTTAATTGAACATTAAAGCTCGATATTGAAGGGTTTCGAACTGAAACACACATCTCGATCGACATATAACCGATTAACGTACAAATGTTGATGATTAATCAAATCAAACGTACAGAAACGTTCGGATAATCATTGCCAAGCTTAATGCATAGTTTAGTTCGAGTTAAATCATTAATTAAACATCTAATTGTAACCGAGATGATTGAACACGAACCGGGACTCATTCAGCACCTCGACAAACAAATCAAAGCTATATAACAGAGGGGAAATGTTCCATTCGATCCCTTTCAACTCCTTGTAGCTTCAATTGCACAAAAATTCTACTCAATCAATCGAATTTTGAACTTTTGTTCGTCGCAAGTTAGCTGAGACCAAGCCGCGACTAAATACTACAATTCGAGTCTAATCAAGTAAGTACCATACATCATTCAACTCTATTTCCCTTAGGGATCAAAAGTCCTAAGGTTAATCGTGTTGAAACTCTCGAATCGTTGCTCAATTTTGGATTCGAGTGATCTAGGGTTTATATGAATTTAGGGATTTCAAAGGGGTTATGTTCTTAAGATTTAAAAACCAATCCATAACACGGCTGAGAGCCTTAGTTCACCGGTAAAGTGCGTGACCCTTAAACAAGAGGTCCCCGCTTCGAATACGGGGAACCTCATGTATTTTTTGGGCCTTTTTGGCCTTCAAAATAAATGTACAAAAATTCTAAAAATTATCAAAAAAATCATTATATAAACTTTGTGTATTTTATAACCATTTAATTATTTTTTGTAATTTATTATAAAATATCCTTATATTTTATTTAATATTCTAAAACTAATGATATAGTTAGCATATATTTTTATAAAGTTTAGATTTTAAATACTAGTTTAATTTATACGAACTATTATTTCAAACTCTACTTTTAAATTATTGATATAATCGTGTTCATTTTATTTAGTTACAAAACTTTATTTAAACTTTATGAATATTACAAAACTATTATAAATATTATTCTTATTTTATATTTTTATATAAAATATAAATATATTGTTCTCAAGGAAATATAATTGATTTCCATTTGTTAAAAATAATTGACAAAGCCCTAAACATCAAAATGAACTCTAGTCCATGATAATTCGTTAAACATATTATTAAACTTTAATCTTGTGAATATATATTTAGGTGTCTTGTAACGACTTATCTTGGAACAACGCCTAATATTATTCTTATTAAACGTCATAATTGTACTTGTTTGCCATGTGAGTTTCCTTGCCCTGTTTTATTTTATTTCATACCGTTTTGGGATGAAACATGTAATAATATTTAACGTACACTTGTAAACGTTTTATTCTTGTAAAGCACTTGCAATTCATACTTTTATTTGTCATGGTTATTTGTGTTATTGTGAGTCTTATATGAGATACATATTTTATTTACAATCATTAAGTATTGCTAGCCTGGTGACGTCTTAGATCTTTGGGCCTGACAAGCCTATTTGGTGCTAAAGCCGATGTATTGTCGGTTCCTGATGACGTATGACTTGTTCATCATGGAAACCAAGTACACTTAGCCAGTCATATAAACTTGTAATCAATTCAAGGTTTGGTTTTAGCTATATGTATTCTATAAATTTGCTAACTTATAACCTATGACATGAATTGCTACTTGTAATCTTTGATATATTATGTATGTAAAACCCTTGGAAACTCACCAACTTTATAGTTGACCATTTTATTTTTAACATGTTTCAGGAAATGCGCAAGTTTGAGGTCAACTTTTGAAGTTTGCTTAAATCTAGGATTTGGACCTAGGATAATAAATAAAGAGCTTTGGTTTACTTTTGTTTTATGTTTATCTTATTTCATGTTTACACTTATGGTTGTATTTGTCTTGAAACTTATAATAATATTATATTTACATTTAAATTTAGCGTTATGTGACTGTAAACAATCTTAACTCTCACATCTCGACGATTCCATCGTCAAGGTTGGGGTGTGACACCCATCTTTCTGTTATTTTATTCAAATACACCAACTGATACGCCGCCTGGCGTATTATACGCCCAAATCATCATACACCGGTATGCTTTAATTGTGCATTTTCTTGTAACTTTTGATATTTACATCTTTAGTCCTTGTAGTTCTATGGTTTGCTTCTTTTTATTCAAAATAAACTTCCTTGAGCTCCAAAACCCAATGAATCAAAACACAAACAACTTGAACCTATTTCACCATAATCACGATGTAAAATCAAGCTTTTAAATTAATTAAACACCAAGATATTGACACGTGATCATTGATCGCCCTAGGGGTGACCTTGCTACCAGTCTCCAATTGCCATTTGTGGTAGACCGCCATTAGTTGACCAACTCTTTTTGGGTTTTTGTTTGGTTTTGTGATTGGATTATGATACTTAACACATTTTATCAAAAAGTTCGACGAGGAACACGAATCACAATCTGCTTGTGATTAAGAATTTGTGAATATTGGACTAGCATTTGGATACACGTGTCAACGTGTGTAACTTTTTCAGTGATGATCTCGACCATCCAATCAAGGTAATGTATGTTAAACACCCTATGGTGTGTTTTAATGCAATGTTTTTTTTTGTTTTGCAACTTGATCACTGTATTGAATTCTTGTCTTGATTTGATTAAGACTTGTCTTGCATTTTGATTTGGTCCTTGAAATCTAAAAATGACACAAGAATTCCTAACAATAGGAACCATCTAAACCATTATAAAACGTTTGATTAATTGGGGATTAATCAATAAAGTTTTATCCTCTTTTAACTAATTATATCTCTAATTTATTAATCACCATTAGTTAAATCATGGTTCGTGAATGATATAATATGAAACCATTACACACTATTACTTTGTTGTTGGCCGATGTGTAACTATTTGGATTGCACCTCGATAGTAATGTTAAATTATCGATGACCGGACACCTAATTTCCAACAAACATAGTGTTAAGCATCAATTGCAGAGTGCCAAATCCCCTGCAACCTTCTTTCCACCTCAACTATTTAGTGCTGAGTGTCGAAACCCCCGCGACTGCTTCCACACCGACTTCACAGGCTGTAAACTTGAAAATATGAATTGCGAGTTAGGGTTGTTAGCTTATAGTAAGTTGAGTGATGATAAAATGGAAAATGACTTGAGGTTCAAAGAGTTAAAGTGCCAAGACAATCGTAGAGCACATAGTTCAAGCTTTTCAAAATTGTATAACCTATTACTTATGGACAAATCTAGTTTTACATATTGCTTTTAGTCTAAATTATAATCGCTCCTATGATTTAAAAGTTTAGAAGCCAACCAACAAAAAAAAAACAACCACAAAATTAGGTACCAATACTAATGCAATCTTAACGAAGCAAACATATAAGCATGTGTAGATCGGATGCTTATGCATAACTTCTCACATATTAGTCAATAACTGAATCAATTTATTTTACAAGTTCATAACACAACGAAACTAGTGACCCGTATCTCACATCCCACTAGTCTTACATCACTCACAAAACTGAGTCCATGATAATAACTAAACAACATCCAATCAATGTTTTCAGAACCGGATCGGACATCGAACCGGACGCCTTACTAGTTTGGTGGTCGGACCGGATTTAGCTATATTTTAACTATATTTATATATGTAATTAAATATAAGTAATTTATATATGATTTATATATATATATTATAATTATATATAAAACTTAACTATATTTGTATATCCAACATACTAATTTATGATTTAACACACTGTTTTTACCCATTAAAAAAAACCAAAAACCGGTCCGACCACCGGTTCGGGAAGAACCGGCTAGTCCGACCCCTTAAAAACAATTCATAGCAGACTGGATCGACCACCGGACCGATCCCCCGTCAAACCAATCGGACCAGCCGATACGATCCGGTCTCCGAAACAATGCATCCAATATCACCCTAGTAGAAACACAAGAGCAGGTAATTTGAAGCAAATAAACATTCCTAGGGGACTAAAGCATAAAAAGTGCCTATTTATTTAATTGACCCTTGATGCAATATTGCAATCATACCCAACCCAACCCAAAGCCTTCCATTATGCTCGACAAAAAACGGGACACACCACATCGTAAATAAATCCAAATCTAAGGGCAGAAACACCACCAAAAATTATTTAAAATCAATCATATAATATTAATTAATGTTAATAATATTATTCAATATAAATCAATATAAATATAAATACAATAATAATAATAATAAAAAAAATAAAATAATAATAATAGTAATAATAATAATAATAATAATAATAATAATAATAATAATAATAATAATAATAATAATAATACAAAAGAGAGAAAATCAAACACACAAAAACAGCGAAAGCTTAAAAAACACATCCGTAGACGATCGCCTCTCTCTCATTTCCTTTGTGGTTCTCTCTCTCTCATCCTCTATCTACTCTCTCTCTCTCTCTCTCTCTCTCTCTCTCTCTTCGTTGATCCATCGTTTTACTGTAAGTCTTCGATCTCAATTCATCGATTGATTATTATTCCTTCAGATCTCTGTTGTTTGTTTCCTTTTTGTTGTTTTGGTTGTAGATCCCCAATTTCTTACCTGCATGACGGTGTTTTAATCGCTTTTGGTGGTGTAGGTTGTGGTTAGCGTTTGCGATTTGTGTGTGTGTGTGTTGTGGTTAGTTGATATCGATGCTGTAGGTTTGTGTTAGTTTGATCGGTGAGGAGTTAGTTGTGGATTTGTGTATGTTGTTGATTTGATTGATGTGGATGATTGGATGTTTGAATGGTTGGATTCTACGATTGATGTGGTTTTTGGTGGATGTTATCGTCTTAGTTAGTGATTCCTTGGTCTGTTGGATGAGTTTGATTGAATCAGTTGTGGATTTGGGTGTAAATAGGGTTTTGTGGATTTGATTTGGGGAAACAGCTAGCCGGTTTTTATTTTCGGGTATTTTTATGACTATGTGTTAGTTGTTTGTATTTGCGTTAGTTTGTGACTGTTATTGTGTAATTGTGTTAATGGTTTATTGAAAGTCTCCATCAATGTGTTGTGTTACTTGTGTATATGAAGTTGGCAGATGAGTAGAATGAATTAGTGCTTCATGTGCTAGAACTTATTGACTGAGGTTTTTTGGGGTTAGGTAAGTCGGAAGTGTGCTTGATCTAGGCTTATTGATGAATAAGAGGAAGTTGCATTATTTTAAACATGAATATGTGCTACTACTGGGTATATAAGTGATTCGTGGTTTGTGTTTGTGTTATTATGTTGGGCAGCTTGTGTTGGTGTATGATGTGAATGTGCATAGTTATGAATATTTGTTAGTACTAGGTAGTATGTTATTTGCAGTTTTGTATATGCTGATCTGTTTGTGTTTTCGTTTAAGGCAACCATGAGTGACCAAGGAGAAAAGACTTGCCCACTTTGTGCTGAAGAGATGGATTTAACTGATCAGCAGCTGAGGCCTTGCAAATGTGGCTATGATGTATGGTTCAGTCTCTTATTTAGATGCTATCTGTTGAGCAAGTTTTCTGTTTCCCTCCAAAGTCCAAATCATCTGAGTAACTTATTAACATCTAAAAAATGTATCCTTTGAAATTGATTACTTATGCGAAAGCTAGTTTTTGATTTCATTTCCAGTATCATTGAAATTCAAAAAACTAGTTTATGTTTATGTAAACAGTTATTCAGTTAATTAATTAATAGTCATTTATTGTTTATGCAACAAATTTTTTTCAATAAGTTGTATAGGTTCACTGTTAATGTGAAATTATTATTCACATAAAATAATCATCTTTTGCAGATTTGTGTATGGTGCTGGCATCACATAATGGAAATGGCTGAGAAGGATGATACAGAAGGGAGGTGCCCAGCATGTCGTACACCTTACAACAAGGAAAAAATAGTTGGGACTGCATCAAAATGTGAAAGGTTTGGTCTTGGACGTATGTAATGTTGAAAATTGTTGTTTTTTATATGTACCGGAGGTTGATTTTGGAATTTTCTATTGTGTTATCAGATTGGTGGCTGAAATGAGTGTGGAGAAAAGACAGAAGTCACAAAAGGGTAAAACTAAAACTTCTGAGGGTAGAAAGCAACTTAGTAGTGTGAGGGTTATACAAAGGAACCTTGTTTACATTGTGGGACTGCCTCTTAATTTAGCAGATGAAGATGTAACATTTTTTTCTATATCTACAAACTTACATCTATCTGACATTCTTGAGTTTTTGAATCTAATTCATGTTTTATGAAACAGCTTCTGCAGCGGAAAGAATATTTTGGTCAATATGGGAAAGTGCTAAAAGTTTCTATATCCCGGACAGCGGCTGGCACCATTCAGCATTTTGCAAATAATACTTGTAGCGTGTAAGTTCATTCTTCTTGAGTGATCAAATATTTGTCATCTTTAAGTTATTTGGTATGAAGACATGTATATTTATAATATTTATGTTGTCCAGATATATTACTTACTCAAAGGAGGATGAAGCAGTTCGAAGTATTCAGTCAGTTCATGGGTTTGTTTTGGAGGGTAAACCTTTGAGGTTAGAACCCAACAAAATGATCGGATATGATATTTTTTCTTTGTATCTTTTGATCTTTTAAGTTGATATATGGGAGTTTTATTGCAGAGCCTGTTTTGGGACCACAAAGTATTGTCATGCATGGCTGAGAAGCATGGTATGTTATACGAATAAGTTTATTTTGCTAATTTACTTTAATTTTTGTAACCCATTATTTTACAAGCTTCTTTGGGTGGGGCAATTTTTTGGCTATATATTTTATTGATGATTTAATTTAATTTTGTTATACAGCCTTGCACCAATCCTGATTGCTTGTATTTGCATGAGTTCGGATCACAAGAGGATAGCTTCACTAAAGATGAAATAATATCCGAATATACAAGGTATACCATGCACAATATTGAACATAGTAGTCAAAGCCTCATGGCACTAATGGCTCAATTGTTGCCTAGGCACAAGGCACAAAAAAAGCACGCTGGAGGCAAAAAAGTTCAATAATAGGAACAATTAAATGTATATGATAGACATTGAAATTAAAAATACACGAGCAAAAAAGATCTTGATTGCATGACTACCCTTCGAATCTATAAATACACATATAACTTTACTTTGTATATAACATGGTTTTTTTTAACATATATTAAAACTAGTATGTGAGTGGATAAGTAAAAGCCTTAATATCAACCCACTTGGTATTACTTTTTTTTACCCTCCCTAGTCCCAATAGCGCCTAGAGCAAGGTTTCACCTCGTGTCTACTAGAGACTCAAGCGCCTCACCTGAGTGCATATGCGTGTGTTTTGTGCCCTTTTGACTACTATGATATTGAATATTGATATAGATGTTTATTGATTCTCGATATTGATTGGCATGGGTATTCATTGTCAATTTTGTCAGTTACTCGGTTTTATTACTGCTTCCTTACAAATGTGTTTGAGATGCACTATCTCATAACATGGCATAAATGAGTGTTACTTATTTCAGATAGCTGTTGGATATATTTAAAAACTCTAAGTTGTGGTTGTACTTATCATTTTAAGCTATAGGTAAGTCGTTTCTGTTTGACTTTGATAATAGAAGGAACGTGGTGCAAGTGAAAAGGAGCAACACACTTTATTGCTATATTGAAAAGCATAAAGCGCGTGCAGTCTTTTGCAAAGACTAAGGATTATATACTAAGTTAGCGAACCTAGGAGATTATTTTATCATTTTGAAAATCACAGAGCGTGTTTACTGGCTGAAATAAAAGAAAGTAATATATTTAATGATTTCAAGCATTTACGCTTGTTTCATTACTATTCTGATCATAACCATATGAACATTTATTTTAGATAAAGATTTTAACTTTTTAACCAATGAGGTTTCAGTAAAGCATTTTTTATCATATGCATACATATTTCCAAGTTTTCTGTTTAAGGACTTACTAAAGCATTTCCCTTAATCAAATTAATGATTTTAGAATCTTTTTAGTTACAGTTAGCATCAGTTTAAGATAATCAGAGATTTTCATATATTGCATACTTTCAACTTTTACTTATGATGTTACATTTGTGTTGATTCATATATCTTTTGAAAAGAGAAGGAAGTTACACTAATGGTTCAGTAAGAGTTGCTGAATAAAAAACGGTGATACTTGATAGTTTAGAGTGGAGCTGCCAATTTAAGATAGTTATCTGACCTCAGACAAGGGTTGGATTGGTCTCTAGATACATTTGGCCTTTTTTGTTAGTTGAAATCTTGTAATGATATGTTGGCCCCTAATTAACTTAACTAGTGGTTTTAAAGGGGTAGAGTACAGCAAGTCACTGGTGCCACAAATGAATTGCAAAGGCGTTCAGGGAATATTTTACCACCTGCAGCAGATGATTACTCTAATAACAGCACTTCTTCATGGGCAAAACCTGTTAGTAAAACCACTACAAATGTAAGATATTCTGTGTTGACTTTTTTCGCAATTTGCTTCTATGTTTCTTGACTTTCTTCAAGGAATTCTGTTGATTTTTTGGTATTTAATTTGATCAAAGGACATTTTATTTCAGTTATTAGTTACTTAAGTATTCTAAATTTATTCTTGTCATGTATTAGATAGTGTTTTAGAGCTCAAGTTATTATGATGAGTATGTAAATTATGAACAACAATTTGGAATTAATAATGTTTTTTTATGTTAGTGTTTCCTTTGTTGTTACGTTAGTAAACATTTATGCTGACTTTAATGACCCTTTTGGTCAACAGGATTCAGCAAACAGTATGAAAGGGTCCCCACCAAATAGTAGTTCTGGGAGATTTGTAGCTCTTCCTGCAGCAGCCTCATGGTATGCCCTTTCGCCATTGTATCTATTTGTTTATGAATGGGTTGATATGGGTTATATGCAATATTGGGAGGTTCAACTAAAAGGGAATGGGCCATAGGGAAGGCGTTTTATTTTAAAACTTTATCAATTTTTTTTCTCTTACAATGTAAGATTATTGCTATAATTTTAGGGTTTTTGTAATCTTGTTTAATACATTAATTTTTTATTAAGAAGTCCAATAATGGACTTAAAGTGGGTTTAGGTCAACTTGACCCTTTTCAACTAGCCCTAAACCTTACGTGTTTTGACCCAGACCACCGACTATGCTACCTCTAGTCTTGTTATCTAATAATTGATGAGTTCCACAGGGGAACACGTGCTTCAAATAGTCAGCCTTTAGCTGCAAATGTAGCGGGTCCCAATGGACCTTCTAAGCAAAAGGTGGACACCTGTACTACACAATCATCTTCAACAGCAGTGGTGAGCCCTTCATCTCATAACAAGGAGATACTAAAGAAACATATTGAAGAAATCCCAACCACCAATACAAAAGGTAAGCTGGAACATTCAGAATCTGCAAAACAGGTTACAGCCACAGATCATAAACAAACCGTGTCTGAGATACCTGCTGTAGATAATGACCTGGATGTTTCTGATGAAGAAAGAATCAACCAATTATCTTCTGACATGTCCTCAATCAGCATCACTAATGACGAACCACATCCATGTGATGGTGAGAAACTTAAAGAACCGTGGGATGATACTTATGTTACTGGAGAACAGTCATTAAATAAATTACAAGAAGCTGCAATTAATGAAGTAGAAGCTGATTTGTTATCTTTTAATAATCAAAGGCTCAGTGATCCAGAAGTTGTTACACACAATACCCATACATATACAGGCTATGTACAGCATACGCCTCAGTCTTCTCATTCGAACTTTAATATTCCAGTAGTTAATGGCGATTCTTATACTCATGCTACAGAAGGGAATAAGAAGCAAATAGGAGTATTTAATGATACAGCTACAGCTGTATCAAATGGGGACCATAAAGCTGCCGTAGATTTAGGAGAGAACAATATAATATCTAATATTTTGTCAATGGATTTTGACCCATGGGATGAGTCGTTAACTTCACCTCAGAATCTGGCTAAATTATTAGGTAACAGTGATAAACAACAACAGGGGTCTCAAAGAGTGTCAGGTTCAAGAAAAACACAAAACTTTAATCAGTCAAGGTTTTCATTTGCAAGAGAGGATGATGAATTCATAGATCAAAAATCTAATTTCACTCCAAATTTGAGTGATTTTAGGAATGGTCTCAATATTCAGAACTTCAATACAGATGTTTATCAAGGTCAGCATACAGATCACAATGGTTTCTCTTCTTTTAACTTTGAGGAATCTGATAGTACTGCTGGCAGTTATTCATCTCTGTCTTCCAATAAGTTCTCAGGTAATGTCTGTTATTCTAATTTCACTACTGTAGCTTATTTTATCATCTACCATATACTTGATTGATAAGATAATCTATCTATAAACATGACAGTTTCAAGATCCCAAATTTCTCCCCCTCCTGGATTTATGGGGCCCAGCAGAGCTCCCCCTCCAGGCTTCACTTCTAATGAGAGAATCGAACAAACTTATGACAACCTATCTGGTTTGTTACCATATTTCTTTATATTGTTATATGTTTTCTTTTGTATAATATATATTGTGTATTTATTATTTTTTCTTTCATTCACTTATTTTGCAGGGAATCATATGTTCGATAGTTCATTTTTATTGAGAAAAGTGAATCAAGCACCTGGTGCTGTATATAATGATGGTAGCATTGGCGAGCTTGAATTCATGGATCCTGCAATATTGGCGGTTGGTGGTAGGGTTCCTGGCGGGGTCCCCAGTCCTGGTTTAGACATGAGATCAAACTACCCTTCCCAACTTAGCTCTTATGAAAATGATAGCAACAGGCTTCGACTTTTGGTGCAAAGATCTTTCACACAACAAAACCTGAGATTTAACGAGCTAGGAGGAGATACTTTATCTTTCCCCCAACGCACAGATTCTTATGGAGTTTCGTCTAGAATCATGGATCAAACTCTACCCAACAACAATCATCGATCACATTATCAGCACCAGCAGCAGCAGCAAGTGGGTAGTTTCCAACAGGCAAGGATGATGTCTAGCAATGGCCATTGGGACAGTTGGAATGAAGTACAGAATGGAAATGACATCGCAATGGCTGAGATTTTAAGAAATGAGAGAATGGGTGGGTTCAACAAATACTATTCGAGCTATGAAGATACAAAATTCAGGGTGCCAAGTTCAGGTGATCTGTACAACCGTACATTTGGCATTTGAAGGGTGGTTTGGTAATTCTGAGCTTGTTGGGCCCGAAACTGTATGGCTGACTCTTGATTCGTCTTCTCACTTGATCGGTGAAAGGCTGAACCTTCTGCAACAAGGGCTTCCAGAAACCAGCAGGTTATCATTTAAAGTTTGTTTCTGTCATTAGTTAGACAAATCGAATTTTAATAATTCGAACGATGACTCGTAGGCCCATAATAATCCATTTTGACCAGTTTTTTTCCCAACTTACACTATTTTTTGACAACAAAAGTACAAAACCTACATGTATAACCCTACAATGATTATACAAGCGTGATTGTATTTGGCACTAAAAGTGAAGGTTATGCGTGTTGTTTTTAAAATTGTTAGTATGAATTATTATCGGCTAGTTATAGTTTGCTAGTCATAGTTTGAATCATTAAAATATTCATGTTATTATTATTATAATTTTAAGTTTTTGATTTACTTAAACTATTTAATAAAGTTTGTAATGAGGAGGATGTTTGTTTTGGGTTAATGTAGGCAAAGAAAGTTGTGAGATATGAGGACCTTGTTCCAGAAGTCATGAATGGAGGATATGCTGTACATAGGCATAATTCAGTTTTGGTGATTCTCTTGGAAAATAATCTTGGAGCTGTCACTAGTCTCTCTATCAGTGTGAAGATAAACAAAGTTAATCTGCATCCGAACCATCGTAAAGTGGTTTTTCTTGTTTACTTGTTTTAAGTTATGACATTCTTTGTCGTGTGATTAAACTAACCATACTACATCTACTACTACATATACAAGTGATTTTCATACATAAATTTTGAGATGTTTTTTAAAGTGAGTTTACACTTTTCTTATTTGAACTCTAGCCCCGCCAAACTTGTTGGTCGGGTTTGGTATCCTGTCAAACCAGGTTCCAACCAAATGTGTTCTTATGAACCGGGCTGGTTTAGAAAAAAAGGGGTATCAAAATGGCTCTGGGTAGGCTCACTCGAATAACTCATCAAACAGATTAGTATTGCACCATGATTACATGGTGTAGATTTGATGATTGTAACACTCGTTCTTAAGGGATGTTAGTACTTAGATATATATCTTTAGTTAGTGAATAAAATATATATTAGACTATAACGAATAAAGTTGAATAAAATTTTTTTGTAGTTATTAACAAGTGTAGAGGAGTTAATAGGTGAAAAGAGATCGGAGATAAATGTTAAAGGGGGAAAAGAGATCGGTATAAAACTTCAGACGGATTTGAATTCAAATGTGGGGATAAATTAGTGACTAGATAGTAACAAATTACTGTACTTTTTCTTTACTATGAAAAATCTTTTGGTTGAGTAACATATCACTTAATCACCGGAATATTATTTGAGGACTATTGATGTGAAAAGATGTGGTTGGAACTTGTTCATTTGTAGTCATGAAGACATTTTCATGAAAAGAAAGGTGTTTAATTATCGATCAGATTACACAACTATACATTTAATATTGTTGCCTGATACCAAACTAAAAAGATTGTATTAATTGCTTTTCTAAAAAAAAAGATTGAATTAATTAGTAGAGTACACAACTACACATTTAATTTTGTTGCCCGATACCAAACTAAAAAGATTGTATTTTTTTTGAATAATTAACGAATAATTTTTAAGCCCGGTCACTCGGGCAAACCCAATGGCGAAAGGCGACCCACGTCCGTGAACACAAACAACGCTGGTGACTCGGCTCGCTCACCATTCCAAGGGAAACCCACCACCTACAGACCCACTGTGTAAATCCTTTGGCCCACTAAAATCATATTGCACCTGGTGAGACTCCAACACACGAGTTTCAATAAGACTCCAACATACATACATACATACATACATACATACATACATACATACATACATACATACATACATACATACATACATACATACATACATACATACATACATACATACATACATACATACATACATACATACATACATACATACATACATACATACATACATAGATACATACATACATACATACATACATACATACATACATACATACATAGATACATACATA
>BJCM01065725.1:0-13577 GCA_018326385.1 Flaveria bidentis | reverse complement strand
TATATTATAGTTATATATAAAACTTAACTATATTTGTACATCCGACGTACTAATTTATGGTTTAACACCCCGTTTTTTCCCATTAAAAAAAAATCAACACCGATCCGAACCGATCTGGTTTACCGGTTCGGCCACTAAAAACGAATCATACCAAACCGGACTGGACACCAGACCGATTCCCGATCGAACTGGCCGATCCGATCCGGTCTCAAAAAGAGTGTCTTTTTGTGAAGACAATTGTATACATTTTTGTGCACATGTGTTACACTCTCTAAGTGTCATACAAATTTTATGTTAATTGCTCAATTTCTTTCATATCAATGCATATATAAGTGAGATATGGGGATCAGATTTTGCATGGGAAGATGACTCCCCATCATCATAGTATTGCAGAGTATTGTCAAACTCAATCAATGACTATGCAGGCTTAAGACAAGATTATAGCATCATGACCACCTCTTTCTCCATCACCCCAACCCCCACCCAATTATTTACATTGAGATGCATATAATAAGCCAATCTCTCATTAATACTTCTCACATTATTCCTTTATCACATGAACCCTAAGTTCGTATATATGCTTGACATGGCCCATCTCCAACCAAAATATCAACTTAACCTACACATGCCATTTATTTATGAGATTTGTTATACTCTATCTCCTTATATTATGACGTACATTTATTAAAATACCTATTATGACTTTGATGGATAGTAGGTTTACATGTTTTCTATGTAGCTCTTTTATCCACCACAAAATACATAAGGATAGAATAAAGATAAAAATCAGCTTTAAAGTTTGATTAGAATTGGATCCAAACACCCCTAAAACTTTTTTCTATAAATCTTTAATTTTTATGTAATAATATTAATATATAGAGCTGAGGGAACAAATTAATTAATTCGGATTATATATGAAAAAACTGATTAGTTTAGTTAACATTTTTTTTACATATGCAATCAATAAAATTGAAAAGTAACCAATAAAGATTCGGATAAATACTAATAGACAAAATAGTTGTCATGCAAGAACTAGATAATTATGTTAATGATCTTAATAAACATTTTCGACATACGATCACATAAAAAACACCAAAATAGATAATACACTTTGGTAGATCGATTAATTGAAATTATATCTACCTTTTAATTTTCTTTTCCAATCTTTATTTATAATATATTGTGAATCGTACTTTTTTTAACATCGACGATTTCATTAAACAAGCTAGCAAGAAGCCAGATAAACAAAACTACAAACATATGACTGGGTTTTTAAGCCACTCAGTCCAAACTTTATGAATAATACGTATTAAAATTAAGTTACATATATAGTTACATATATTATCAAATTAGGTTAAAACTCATGTATTACATGAATGAAATAAATAAAACATATTAAAAACATTAGTTTTATAATTATTTTATTTTCAAGATATTAGGTGAAATAAAAATAATAATAAATATCTAAAATTTATAACTCATAATGAATTAGAAATTATTACTCTATATTTAATATGTATTAATAAATTATTAAAATAACTACATTTATGTTTTAAATGTTTAAAAGTTTAGCTTACTTATATACATTAATTGTCATTTATATAAGAGAGAAAAAGAAAATTAAATATGATATATTTGTTTGAACATATTTTAGTTAAAAATGAAAGTCAAATTAATTGTTTTTTTAGTTTTCGTATTTATTATAAGAGAGAGGTGGAAAAATGATTTTTAATAAACTAGAATGATGATACGTGTTATTTTATATGCTAGAATAATGACATTTGTTTTAAAAAAATCTTCTTTTAGTATAGGTTATATAGATATACTAGCTTTAGAGAACCCATGTATTACACGGGTTGAAAAAATAAAATATTAAATAAAATAAAATTTTATTAATTATTAAATAATATGTGA
Source organism: Flaveria bidentis (assembly GCA_018326385.1). Classification (NCBI taxonomy): domain Eukaryota; kingdom Viridiplantae; phylum Streptophyta; class Magnoliopsida; order Asterales; family Asteraceae; genus Flaveria; species Flaveria bidentis. Next base: position 11,663 of record BJCM01065725.1, on the reverse strand, counting down.
TTTCAATTATGTATGGTAAGTACTATAAGTAATAAAAATGATATCAACTTTTTAAAAATTTATTTTTATACTTTCTTTGTTTTTTCTGAAAAATAAATCAAACATTTTGTTTCAAAACAAAACATATTAAAACATGTCATTTTTTAAATATTTTATATTAAAAAAAGTATGATGTATGTTCTACAAAATTTTCTTTTTATAAAAATTTGTTTCTGTAGAAATAAACATTAATAAAAAAAGATCTATTTCTTAATCATTTTAAAAATAGCTTATAATCTAAAAAATAGAATTAAATACTATAATTAATTATTAATTAAGTTATTTAATAGGAGAAATAAGCGAATTTTTTTTGTTAATAGTGAATGTGGTGTTGTTATGTAGCATCTCTAGTTATCATTTTATGTTATGTGTCATCTTTACCTACTATTTTATTATAACAAAAAGATTATAGATTCTAACATGGGAATCAACTTGATCAAACATGTTTCTAGTCAATGTTATCTACGTATCCATTTGTACCACTTATAAGCAATGTTTTGAAGATCGAACCGGACTGGACCGGACACTTGATCGGAAATGGAAGGGGTGACTGGACTGGTCTGCATAAGTTCGTTTTGAAGAGCTTCAACTGGCCGGTTCGTCCCGGTTCGGTGTTCGGACCGGGAACCGGATTAGTGGTCGGACCGGATTTTAATTTTTTTATCTTTTGGATTCTAATTAATGGGTAAAGATCGGGGGTTAAACAATATACTAGAGTGTTGAATATAAGATTAGTTTTAAGTTTTATATATAGTTGTAAAATAAATATATAACTTATATATATTAAATGATATATATAACTATATATAATATCCTATATATAATTATGACATTATACGATTTTTAAATCCAGTCCAACCAACGGACCAGAAAAACGTTCGATTGAATATTTGATCCGGTTTTGAAAAAGTTCCTTATGAATTTTAAAGAACTTATAAATATATATTGCTTGCAAGTCATGTCCATTTACTTACCAATAACATAAATATTCATCTTATTAGAACGGTTTTCTGATTTTGGAGAAAAAGAGATTGATCCACTTACCAATCGAAACTCTCTAAGAAATTAAATAGCTGGATATTGTTGGTAGGTTGGAATATATGAATTCTAAAAAACCGTCTGTAATAATCAGCAGTCTAGGGGTGTGCATGGTTGGTTTGGATCAGTTTTGGTTTAAACCCGAAACCAAAAACCGATATTTCGGTTTCTAGGTTTATAAAACCGTTCGGTTTCGGATTTTTCGGTTTTTTATTTTCGGTTTTAACTTTGGTTTCGGTTTGGTTCGGTTTTTGGTTTTTTTCGGTTTTACCATTTGTGCTTCAAGTTTTAGAAAATATATGTTTTAAAGTAATGAATTTAAGCAAAATACTTTAGCCTTATATTATTTTGTTTATCTCTAAATATAATCTATTTATTTTTATAATTTAGTTGACGTTAAAATTAAATGTAAACAAAATATAAGAACAATATATTCAATAAATTAATTTAATCTATCGATTCGAATAAAAAAATTAAATATTATTCTTGAAACCTATATATTTAATCTATTTTAGATTACACAAGTTAAATAAGTAACTAATAGGCTAATAATTTTATAAGTATATGATTACACCTCTAAATTTACAAGTTTGATTATATGGTTTCGGTTCGGTTTTTTTGTTACAAGCAAAACCAAAACCAAACCGAAAAATTCGGTTTTTAAAAAGTCATCAAACCAAACCGTCGGTTTTCTAGCGGTTTCTGTTTTATCGGTTCGGTTGCGTCGGTTATTTTGGCTACGGTTCGGTTATTTTGGTTTTTTGGTTTTTTGGTTTTTTGTTAACCCTACAACAGTGTGTGTGACCACTAATGATACACACAAACACACACACACACACATATATATATATATATATATATATTATTGTTATTGTAGGTAGTGATAAGGTGGTGTCTTATCGGAGGTTGCTAGAGGCAATTCCTATCTGGATTTGTTGTTACTTGATATCCATGATATTACAACTTTTATTGCGTAATGTACAAGATCTTATAGCAGATTTGTAAGGACCACCTTCACCTCCAATTGCAACTAGGTGTTATATATCAGTCTGATCATCGAGGCAATGAAAGTTACTGCTCCTTAATTGAGACCTTTCTATCTACTGTCTTACTGTTCCATTATCACGACGTCGGCATTGTTTTCGGATCGTAAGATCACAATGTACATATCTTACATATATGAACACGATCTTACACAATCTCGACTTTATATGGTTCAAGATCTCGACTTTACATATATGAACCCTTGTAGTTCATTTATTAGTCGAGTTTATTATCTGTTAAAGTGATTATTATTTGATTTATTAACCATTTATTTTTTAATTCTTTTGACTGAATATTGTTCTATCTTTAATTTGAAGACTAGCTAGGATAGTTATTCACATGTTGTCATTATCTTATAATACAGATACTTTTATATATAAAAAGAGATAAATTATGATTAATCAGCTTTCACACCCCAGCTTATATTGCATTCGATAAAAAAATCGTCTACTTATCATTATAATGGTCTATCAACTACTAATTTATAGTTTTAGTCAACTTAATTTTAATTGGGAAAGGAAAATTAATATTGTCTTTTAAGTTATTATCGGATAAAATAAAAGAAATAGTGATAAAAAATAATAATAAAACGTACGATGAGGAGGATGGCTACGTATGCAGCTTATGAATCACTCCCTCTCGAATTGGCATGTTCAAGGTAGAGACAAATATTGAGACATGATATATTTAACACCCCACACGCGTACATATATATGTGTGTGATATACACACAAATATATATATATATATATATATATATATATATATTCTGATCTAGAATTAAATCTAAATAACTAGCTTGTTAAAATATATTATTAAAAGTCATCTATTAATGATCATTAATTAGAACATATATAGATGATGAATTCAAATCTTATTGATGTTTATTAGTAGTGGTAGTTAACTATATAATTAAATATGTAAAAGAAACATGATTAACAGAATTAGGGTTTGATGTGTGCTAGTGTGTGTTTTGACAAATTTAATGATGGTTGTTATCATTGTAATGCTGGAAAACCCTGCAAGGGCCATGATGTTGCTAGATAAAGCCATGTTTGTTCCTTTATACAAATGGCCCACCATCCGTTTGATCCCCATTTAACTTTTTTTTTTAACTGATTCTTAATTCGTAAGCTGTCATACGTATAGGGGCGTCCTTTGAGGGTGTGTAGGATGAACGATTGCTTAAGCCCATGGTTTAGAGGGGCCAAAAATTATTTCCTCGTTTAAGAATCATAGGCCAAACTTTTTAGTTAATTAACCCCAAACTTTTTATGTGAGATAATTATGTGATCTAAAAAAAATTTATCCAATAATTATGTGAGATAATTAGTTAATTAACCCCAAACTTAAGGGGTGATAAACACATATATATATTTCATATTCGATATATGTGGCTATATTCAAATCATATGATCGATTTAATTAATGAAAAATAAATGATCTCTTATTAATCCGTCTCGACTAATTAAGTAAGGCAATTTCATACATAGGTTACATGAATGTGAAGTATAGACTTGTATTTATATAGGACGCAAAAGACTGCTCCAAGAAAAATGAATCTCAATTAATTAAGGTAATTTCATACATACGCTATGCATCCATTATGCATTAGAAATTTATTTTAATTATTTTAACATTATATGATAACATCAATTTAATTCATTTCTTTCACATGCACGTCTTCAATTCTTTTCTACTCTACACATAAACTCCTCAACAAATTCATGAAAACAATTATCTTCCAGACGAAAATCATCTAAGCCAAAGTTGGTTCGAGCTAAAATCAACCGAATCCAACCCAACGGTATCAAATACCTACAATACGAATAGTATTCACGTACCTATGCAAAATATACCTATTTGAGTCTTTGAAAGTGAGTTCTGTCTTCCACTAAAACAACATATATGTTTGACCTAATTAACTCCACTATAGAAAATGTACCCTACGTGACCCTACTCAATTCTCATGATATCATGACTTGGTCATTGATGGTTGGAAATATAGAAAATGAAGAATCTTTTTGGCAAAAGGTGCTTCATCATTATGCCCATCAATTTAGTGGAACCAAGTGAATTTAACCGCCAGTCAAGCAAACTCTAAGTGGAAGGACATGAAAGGAAATATATATATATATATATATATATAAAAGCAAGTTTACCACCATCTTCAACCGAAAGGTATATCGTATTTGTTAATGTAATTTTATTTTTAACTTAAGCTAAGATTTATATTTAAATATAGGACTATGATCAGTCGCACGCTGATCAATCAGATGTAGATGTGATGAAGTCGGTTTTTAGAAGAATACAAGATGTTGTATTTCCAAAAAGGTTTCACTTACATATCGGCATGGGGATTAATTGAAGTTGTTAGAAATCACATCAAACGTGCACATGTTATATTGATGAGTTTAGGGTTTCACGAAGATAACCATGAACAATAAGACGTAAGAAATCTAAATTTGGGGCAACCATAAGTCTTCCAATAACCACCTTCTTAACCTTCACGAAGATACCACACCAACAAGACCTTAATGTAAAAGGAAGAAAATGTTGGCATCCTCCTCAAACAAGATTTAGATGTTTTAGCGTAATTGAATTAACTAATAACCAATGTGATTGTAATATTCATAAAAAAAGTTATAAGGTGCGGAGTGTACGTTTCTTTGAATTTATTATGATCTTCGATATTGAAAACCTTCTTAGGGGGCGAAGCCCCCAATTAATGGAGGTTCAATTCCAAGGGGGCAATGCCCCCTTGGCGGAGGTCAGGGGGCAGCGCCCCTGGTAGCGGGTTCCAAGGGGTGGCAGCACCTGGCGGGGTCTAGAATTTCAGATGTGAAATTCGAGTGAAAAAATACGTATTTTTAATGGTTATTTAATATAAAATAAAAATGATAAACTGCCAAATGGTAGTTTTTTCCGGTTTCTCCCTCAAAATCGAATTGGATCATCTATTTTTGGTCACTTCTCTCGAATTCTTCTTCTTCTGATTCACGAAAATTCACACAACACAACCTACTAATTCTTGATCTCGTCTGAGTTGTATCCAATTGACTTATTCGGATGAACTACCGAATAATTTTGATTTAAAAGTGATATTCACGACTCTCAACAAGAAGAATAATTAGGTGTAAATCATGTCGAATTGTAACATAATGAATAAGAATGTTGGAGACAACAAAAAATATTTTCAGAAAAGACGCCTGAAAGTAAAATTAAGAAAAATGAAATTGCAACGCGCGCTCGTGAAGGAAGAACAGTGTGAGGCTTTGCGACAACAACAAAAATACCGCAATATTGATATGTTTCTAAAACTGCATGATAGTTTGTCGGACCATTGTAGTTTATCGTCCTTTAGCGTAAACGTGAGATTCTTATGCGTTGAGATTGGTGTTTCGAAAGTTTATACTTTTAAATATCTTACGTTATCTTTCTTTTATATTCCAAGTCAGTAATTTATTTTATTTTTAATTAATAATTTTGATAATTTTTGTGTTAAAATTATAAAAAGTAAATTATATATTAAATAAATAAATATATTTGTGGTAGAAATCATCCTTAGAATTGTCTCTATTGTTGATAAGGATCACAAATGTTCTCTTTAATTGATAAAGGTAGAGATCACATTATAACTTATCTCTATTGTACCTATAAGGATCAACACTCGTAACCAGTGATTAAAATAAATGGTAAGTGATTGAAATAATATTACAATTTGACTCTCCCAACACTTAATATCTTGCTAATATACGATATATCTTTATTTAGGAAGGTGTTTAATGATCTACAAATGCTTTTATAATATGAAATCTTAGATGAATCTTACAAGATAATAATTTGTCCACATAAGAGATATTAGGTTATAAGTTATTTATCGTTTTCAATGTCACCGATGAGTTTTTGACACATTAGTTATAAATGCGAGTATGACTCCATAGTCAAATGTATTTGAGTGGAAGCAATCCATGATGAGTAATCTCATGAAAATCATGAGCTTCATGCATGTACGTAAAGGCAAACAATACTATATAATAAATAAGCGGCCAGAAATGCATATGAAATATTAAAGAGTATGTGTTGTAAGAGTTGCTTTAAATAATAAAATAAGACAATTATTGAAATTGTTGCTAAGGGAGACACACTCTATCAACGATTGTCTAGGGGATGCACACTCTATGAATCGTTAGTTTGTGCTCACTATGGATCATTTTCTTTTTCCTTTTAGAATTAGAGCCATTGCACCTTTATAAAACTACATTTAACCACTCTTTCCGATTGAATTATTGAGGTTAAGTATCCTCTAAAGGTAGGCTTTGATAGAACATTATATTTGAATTTAAAATGATTTAGGAAGGTTGGTAAGTTGACCAAGTTGGAACCAAGTATTTGTTTATCTTAAACTTCAAAGTTTTTCTATCCAACTCTTTAAGTGTTTGTAAGAAACCTAGCTCATGTTGGATTTCTCTTTATATATTTATACCTTTTAAATGTATTTACTTTTAATGATCAAAAGTTATATTTAAACACCAAACCTCACTCATAAACTCATGATCTAATGATCAGACTCAATAATTTAAAATTTTGAGATTCTCTAAAGATAATAACGACATCATATATACATATGCTCACGGGTTGTTGAGAATGACGTATTTAAACCTATCGTTTAAAGAAAATTACGAAAACTAAATCCAACTCACATAATTGAAAATCATGTGAACTCCACCCTAATAAAATACAAACTAAGGGCTTCTTGCATAAGCAACAAAAACAAGACAAAATAAAAATAAAGTTGAATCCAAGCAATATGTGCATGAAAATTAAAATGTAGAAATTAGAATCTAAATGAAATCTGTGGTGTGGGGTCTTTAAACAAAGATACAAAACTTTATAACATGATTTTTGTATTTAAACAATCGTTTTGACTATGGTTGACCCTACATCGGCCTTAGTCTCACAAGTCACAAGGTGTTAGATGTAGCCATGCAACTTACACATACGCATACGAACATACACATGTACATCACACATATTATATATGCATCTTTAGTGTATAGATGTATATCCTAAAAAGCACATCACAACTAACCAAAGAAAGATTATATTTACACCATTATTGATTTTCTCTAATACGTAACATTTGAGTAACATTTTAAGTGTTTCTCAAAAGTTGTATGATCGATAATATATTCGTCCAATAAAAAAACAACTATCACATATAATTATTTAAACCACTTCAAATATCATATGTATTCATATTGTTAAATATAATTTTAATTGTGAGCGTTGTACTACCGTCTTTCTTCTTATACTACAAGTTATCAAGCTCTGATAAAACTTAAGAAAATAGCATAAACGTTATACAAAATAAGTATATTTAGTAATATCATTTTATTTTTAAACACTAATTAAATAGTATTCATATATGTTATATTTACGCTGTTTAATCTTTAAAAAATAATTTATATAAAAAATTAATAAGATTGAAACTTGAATAATTTTTGTTATAAGAAAAAACAAGTGACTTTATCAAAACAATACTAAAACTTAGATTATTATTTTCTAATTTTATCTTTTTTTTTCTTCTTCACATATCTAAAGAGTTATATCCAACTATCCAGTAACTTTACTAAAACACTCCATCTCAAAAAAGGAAATCTTTATTACCAGATAATGACTTTATTAAATATAATTTTTACAACCCCTACAAGATTTATTGATAATATGGCATCGGTATGGGTAATTGCAAGTTGGAGGACTAATGGGTAAAAATATAGAAAACAAAGGGATAAGACACAAAAAGAATTTGGAAGCATTGAGTTGATGGAGACGTATAAGTTTGCAGTACAGGACCATGCCAGACCTTGATTTGTTACTTTTTGAGGACAAACTAATAATTTATTCATTAATTAAAGTACCAAATCAATGTAACACTTCATATTCTTAGGACGAAAAAAAAGATAAGACAATAATTTAAGTTTAATTAACATTTCTGCATACATGATTATTTATTAGAACAAGATTTAAAACAAGTTTGAAAAAACAATCCTAGCAAAGTGCTTGGGTTGGTGTCTTGTAACTTTGCATCAACAAGAGGAAATCTTTAAAGATAGAGTTTAATTTAGAGATTTTAGAGAGATCGAGGAAGAGGGTGATGGATTAGTTGAAAAAAAGAAAGAAAACGTCTAGAAAAATTGTATTGATTTTATTTTTTTAAAAAAATTATTGCTTTGATGTATAAAGATTTATCTATTTATGTATACTTCATACGTTAAAGATTCATGAGAGAGACAAAAACGATAACCTAATTAGCCTAACACTTGGGGAATCCTTAAAATAAAATTAAACTATAATTCAATATATCTATACAAATATGTCTCTAAATTTTACTTTTTAAAATTCATGATGTAGATTATGTTTCATAATTTATATTTATCAATGTAAGGTGATATTTTCCTTGTTCAAGTTCATTTCTTTCGTAGCTCAATTTAATTTTTGAGGCTTATTTACCATTAGAATTATTGAAGTAACATAAAATATCCATAATTTGTATATGATATTTTGTGAACATTTTTTGTCAGAATATTCTATATTGCATCCTCCCGGCTTACTCAAATGAACCCGATCAATAAAGGACAAAATATGTAAGAAGATATAGAAAATAATCTAAATTTAACACGTCTTATGACGTTTTGAGATATATATGAATTTATTTTCAAATGAACCAGATCAACTATGTATATATTTTTTATATTATGTAAGAAAAAACTACATCACGTATGCCTTCAGAAATAAATGAATTTATTTATTTCCAAACTCAATCGCTATTTGGATTTGGGTGTAAGTTTAAACATGATTAGTATGCATTGAGGTTGTAAGAATATTAAGTTATATGATGTGGTTATAGTTTGAATATTTAGATTTAATAAGAAGAATTTGAAAAATGAAGTTAGAAGATTTGAGTATTGTAAATGGAAATTACATACAAATCCTTTTTATCCGTTTACATATTACATTAATCGATTATTTACTTACTGACATTGATGATTTCCCCTTATAAAAAAGTTATGTGAGTTTACATCCTTATAAGGGTAAGACTAAGTGAGCTCAGGAAAAAAAATTGTTAGAAAAACTAATTATTTAAGTTGCATTGATAACTACATAAGAACTAAGAAGTACATCCAAACATCTTCACAAAAAAGTCAATTAAGGATGTATAGGATCATTTGCAATGGGTCCGTTAACCCTTACAAACATCAATATGAAGGAGAGATCGTTTAATTAGAGGAGAAAAGTTTTTTCATGGAATAGATGTTCTGTGAACAAGCTTTCGTGAGGGGCGGTGAGAGAAGAAAAGGAAGTTAGTGACTTTTGAATGTCGTTTGTAAATATTTTCCAGAAAATTGAACACGTGGAGGAAAGAGGCGGTCTATGACCATCATGGTCTCTTTTGAAGTTGCTCTTAGTCACCGATGATTGAACATGAACAATAATTATCATGTTTTCACGAGATAAATGAGTTGTCATATTTTCGAGACGATGTTTTGTGACTTGTTATCTTGGGCAAAGGTACAATAACGAATGAGATGAAAGATCACATGAAATTTTGTAGTACAACTTTTATAAGATACTTCTTTTCATACATCTAAGTGGGCCCGTTGGGTTTTATTTGGTAAAATCTGGCCCATAAGCCAACGTCTGAATTCCGAAATCGTATATGCATTTGGGCTTCTAAGGATTGAAAACCCAAAAGAGGAGTATCAAAATTCAAAACAAATATAAAATACCTAACATATTTGTTGAAGTTAAGTTTGATTTTATTCTAGAGTTTTGATAAAAATAATAATTTTTTTAATATATTTAAAGCATCAGTTTATCTTCAAATGTCTTATAACTTGTTTCAATTTTAGTTTAAGAGTTAGTGTCATCATTTGTTTCAACTTGAATTCAAGTTAATAAAACTTTTAAACTGAAACTGAAACAACTTATAAAACTTTTGAAGGTAAATTAATGGTTTTAATCTTTTGAAGGAATATAGTTACTTTTTTCAAAGCTCAAGTAAAGTTGAAGTTTACTCTATTAGTTTACTCTATTTCCTATATAGTAGGTGATTTAAATGAAAATGTCTAAAAATGAGAGTCATGGGTTGTTTGGCAACTTCTGAATGATTAAGTGCTGAACCAATAAGAGGTCTGAATTATTAAGGGGTTGTTTGACAGCCTCTTAATTAGTCTCTTAATGGTTCAGATGTCTGAATGGTTCAACACTTAATAGTTCAAACTGTTTGTTTCGCGAGCACAACCCCTTAATAGTTCAGACCTCTTATTGGTTCACCACTTAATCATTCGAAAGTTGCCAAACAATCCCTAAGTGTTGTACCATTAAGAGGTCTTAATCATTAAGAGCTAGTATATCACTTAACTATTCAAAAGCAAATGTCTGACCAATTCAGATAAGAGGTGTTAATCATTTAGCATTAGACCTCTTAACCATGCAGTATCAGTATAATACTTAACCATTCAAAGGCAATTTTCTGAACCAATCAGACATTTGCTCTGGAAACAAAAAGTCTGGATCATTAAGTGTTAAACCTATTTAGACATCTAAATCATTAAAAGACTGATTAAGAGGCTACCAAACAACAACCTCTCGTTCAAAATAAAAAGAACTGTTTTCTAATCACCAGATTGGTTTGATGGAGATCATTTGCTTGATAGTGTTTTGCTAATTAAATTAAAAACATCCACCGAGAATTGATTCATTACTGAATACACTATATTATACATATAATCTAACGTTAAAAACGTTATAGTTACTAGTAGTATATTTGTTGCTACATGAATCCTAATCGAGGGATTAAGATCGGGAAGCAGTGCAAGAATGGGGCTGCCACCGAGGATCAGGCAGGAACTTGGCTTTGACTGCTGGGGAGCAGGATGTGGCTGGACCTAGCTTTGACTGAGCTGGGCTTCGGCTGAGCGATACTTTGGCTGAACGGAGTATCTGCGAGACAAGAACAATACCGTGAGCCTCGCCTCGGGCAGGAAAGGTTTTCTCCCCGAGACCACACTCCGGCGTGAGAATAAGTATTTGTGTTGAGAGATCTCTAAAAGGGAGAATTAATAAGTAAATAGTTTGTAGTAAGAATGTTTTGAGAATGTGAATGTGTTTTACCTGTGGAATGAAAGAGTATTTATAGTGTTAGTGCATGGAAACAATAAATCACACGGTTCTATTCTTGGAAATCTGTGGTCAATGATATGAGACTGAAATTCCCGAGTCAGAGGTTTTATACCCTCCTGATGCAAAGGGTTTCTTACTAGCATTAATATAGTTTGTCTTTGTAGTTGACTTGGGGATTTAGTTGCTGCTCTGAACTTCTGCCAATGTTTTGGCTTTATGCGTTTTGTCATCTTGTGTTTCTTCCTTATTCTCTTATAGCCAATAAATGGCTTCCTTGGTTACCAAGTTTTCGTGAAGGTTTTTATAAGTGTTGATCATGAGGGCTCACAATATCGTCTTGATGGTACCATGCCCAG
>BJCM01065722.1:0-24665 GCA_018326385.1 Flaveria bidentis | reverse complement strand
GTACTAACCCATACGCGGCGTATACTCCCTTCACAATACATAGAAATATTGCAGAAAAAATTTGGGAAAATTATACGCCGCGTATGGACCCATACGCGGCGTATAGCCTCACCGACACGAGTGTGACACGGGTCTTGTCAGAATATACCTTATACGCCGCGTATGGGTCCATACGCGACGTATAGAGAATATTTTCTCGAACCTATACGCCGCGTATGGACCCATACGCGGCGTATAAGGTCAAAGGGGTGTTGATTTAAAATTGGTGGGTGTTCAAATAAAACCACCCATATTTAATGAAGCTCACACTTAATCAAAGTAATTTATGTTTTGACTATTTATCTATTCTTATTTTAACTTTTTATTTTTCTAAACAACAATTTTTATTACTAGAAAAATATTCATCAAACTTGCACACTGCAGGATATGACATTACAACCATTTGATTGAAGAACACATATTTTACCACCAAACTATCCATTTGAAGACATTAACCTTTTTAATATAGAAGAAGCACCCTGCCACCATAATTTTTTTATTTCTTATATAGTTTTTTTTATATATTTTGTTTGAACACAAAGAACCTATATATAGTTCATTATTATTTAAAGATGTTATAAGATATCAATGTGTGTTTTATTCTCTTTAGTTGGTTACCTTTATATGCTATTTTATCAAATACTTTTGATCATGTTAAATATATTAACTATTTATAAATCTGAAAAGGAATTACAAACTCATGTTTATTTTGCCTTAAAATTATCAGATTTTAACGAAGCTAATTTCATTCCGTCATTCTACTCCTTAACATTCCTTAACATTGTACGTTTTGCTATATATAAAAAGTACCATGCTATCTGGTTATTAAAATAATAGGTTAGTGGTTTCTGTTAAAAACTTTGCCTGACACTAGCACTATTATAAAAAATAAGATAATTCATGTAAAATGTAATATATTTAGACGAAGCATTTGTAAACCTACCTTTCTAATACTAGCCTTTTTGGCCTTAATTTTTTAACTTAAACATAACGTTTCGTGCTAGTTTCCCATTAGGAAACAGTGTTAAGTGTTAACCTACCCCCTTCCAATTTCCTTAGTGACATCTTTACCCCCACTACCTTTTGACAATTTGGACCTTTGACTTTTTACTTTTTTAAGTGGATACTTCCATCATAAGCCTTTGTTACTCCACTAGCCTCGATCCCAATTGTGGGTGCATGGCAATGAAGGTTTCACAATAATATTTGGTCATAGGCTCAAATTTCATTTTTGTACTTGACAAAATTTTCTTTATTTTAAAAAGATGCATCTACATTAACGTCTTTATTGAGATAGCTTGTAAAGCTTTGTTTCGCTGTGACCAAGTCAGCATGTCGGATCATGAAAAGAATTTCTCTAGAAAGTAAACATGTAAAGGCTTCTTTCCTTGATGTATGTGTATTAAACCAAAAGGAGAATGAATGCGAGTTCACACCTATTGTCAATGTTGTTCTTTTTTTATACGAACTCGACAAAACATTATTTAAAGGTGATTGAGTCGTTCAATACGTACGTATTTCGACTCAGCCATTAGATTTCATAACAGATTTGTTAAGAATTGGTCACATATATCATGCTAATGGATAATGGATGTGCATCTATCTTTATGCCTATAATTTCATGTCAAAAGAACGGAAATACCCAATTTCAAACTTCATCTTTATTAACTTTACTTTATCTTTATATCAAAGAAGACTAAAATGATTTCACTTTGTATGGTCCAACCCACTTCCTTTGGTTTCCTATGTACTTGGGTCCTAAAGATGTGCTTAATTAACTTAATACTTGCACTAAGTTTGAATTTATCTTCTATAAGAAAAATCCATAGAAGCTTCATACTAGCATCATCATTGTAGTTTCATCTTAAGTGGATACCTTTTTGCCTAATAGTGGGAGTCATTTAATTAGTGTTATCTAATCACAATACCTAAGCTTTTAGAAAGACCATAAAGCCCATACATATTGGAAGGAATGAAATTACTAGGAGTCATTCACAAAGAATGAAATTATGTTTCTCTTCCACAAGCACAATAATTATCGCTTACCCACTAGTTCATCTTTCGTTGGCTGACTAGAAAGTTTACTGCTTCACCAACTAATTTATCTGTACTTATAAGTCTAAATCTACAACGATTATGATAACGGTTATCTTATCATTCTATTCTATGATAATATTGGGTTACCACAAGGATAATTCCTCCCCAGGTGTCCTTCATGGAAAGCCCTAATGAATATTATATCTTGATATCATTATGTTTGTATTCACGTAATAATAATATTTTTCTCCATAAAAAAAGGTCATTGTACTAAATTAAATTTATAATATGGGATCTTAATTACCTGTTTCGGGTTGCATGATTATGTGGGCGGAAAGAGATGAGAAAGTGGCAAGTGGTTAATTAGTACAATAATTGGATTATGAGTATATTAATTGATATCCACATTCTGTGTGCCTCAAGTGCATAACACGTAATCAAATCGCAATAAAATATATTGCTAGTATCTTTCAAAGTTTAAATAATTAAGTCTAGTCTATTTTTAAAAAAGGAATATAATAAAAACACAATAACACCAGTTTTTTTGGTTAAAGAAAGTAAATATGAATGGTTCTATATTTGAAAGCCACAAAAAAGAGGGTCGTATGTCTTGAGTGGGAATTAGGAAGTAGTTGAAAAGTATTTCCATACCATTGATTTTGCTTTATCTAAATATTTAATTAATCCGTTCTAAAATTATTAAAAAAACAAATATTAAATCTGTGTGCTTTAAAATAAATACCCTATTTTGGGTTATAACTGCTTTTTTTTATTAAAAATCTATTTTTATTCGTTATAACATATTATGATATTTTACTTGATTTTAAAGATTATTCCTCATCATCAACGTAGAATAGTTTAAAAAGAGTCAAAAAAATAGTAACTTACACAATAATACAAGTTTAAAAGTTTGTGGTAATACTAAAAACATTTTGAAATTATCTTTTGAATTGTCATTATTAATGTTATACATCCTTCTTGTATTTATATCATCGCATTATCTCTCCGCTTTATTTCTCTTCACGCCACAATGTTATAAAAAGCTAAATATCATTTATCTTGTATGATTGAAAAAGTATGCATTCACATCGACAAATTATGCTTATAATTTACAATTGCAAACTTGTTTGTTAACCAACTACAATACATCTTTTATGTGTATGAGAAAGGGCATAGTCTCAAAATTATAAGTCCTAATGGTTTCGCATAACAAAAATAAAAATTTATAATATTATTTTAAAGAAAAATATCTGAATAATAAAAACTCAATTAATCATCTTTTGACCTGCATGCCCCCTAAGTAGTAACTGTGAATTATTGAGAACTGATAAGTGATAATATCTATATTTTTAGAAAAGATAACTCATAATGTCACTTGTATATTCGATTAATATATATCTATCTATTATAATAAAAGAAGGTTTTAGGATGCCACTTGGCATAATTCTAGACCATCTAATTTTAATTTTTCCGTTTCTCTCTCATATTAAATAATTACCTTAAATATTTATAATATTTTTTAATTTCTTTTGAGATGAAAAATTGTTTTTCAATAAATTAAGGAAGAGATGCTTTTATAAATGATTTTTTAAATGATTTCTTTATAAAACTAAAAAACTAAAACTAGGAGTTATAATAGAAAATTTTTAATAATGATATTTTTTTAAAACGTTTTGTTTTGCAATAATCGACGGTGCCGAGTGGAAGGGTCGTCGCTCAACGATTAATAGTTACTCAAGGGATAATATGAATGTTTATTAAAAATGCAATTAGGGTTTAAAAACAAAAGATTAAAATAATAAAATCATTGTTTTATTACTTATATTATTACTCATATGCAATTTCAATTATACCGTTTTATAATTTATTACATTTTCATTACTAATTACTTAATATTTTATTTATTCAACCCGTGTAATACACGGGGTTCTAACCTAGTATATATTATATAAGAGATGTATTTATGTATCCCAAATCAACTTTTTAAGCTCCCTTTGACCGTTAAGCCGTTAATTTCTTGATATAGTTTGATTATAAAAAGAAAGAACAATGGATAGTTAACGATATAAAATGATCATTTTAGTACAATAAGATAAAAAAAAAAGTAAGCTATTATAATAAGCATTGTATTTATATTCTCACCTCTATATATTTTAATTTCTAAGCATTTTGGGGTTGAAACCAAAATCAAATTGATCTCAACTGGGATTCAAGCTGATTTAAAACATTAGAATTGTAACGATTATCATTTTATAGACATCAGCATGACTCTGATGTGACAAGAAAGCTCAAGGAAGACACATACTTCTATAACAAATGTTTATGGACAACGAAGAAGAGAGAATACGTGTATGTAAAAATTGTGTCATACTAGACGTACAACATAGATGATAACGTCATTTTACCTCTTCATGATAGATGAGTTTGGTTTAAACTAGAATTAGTATAAAAAATTAAAAATATCTAAATTAACATCCATAATTTTGCCAAATAAAAAAAGAATGAAAAAAAATGTTTTAAGTAATTTTTTTTAACCCAGTGACGTCAGACGTGGAGACATGAATCTTAGAAGTTTAGATGATATGCATAAATTAATATATCTTAAAGGAATTCAAGAATATAATATATAATATTATTAATATATTAATATTCGTCGAGTGAGAGTGAAAAAGATATAAATGCCCCCTCCCACACAAGAACACAACACCCTCCTCTTCTTTCATGCCATTCCTGCCCCCCATCGTCATAACTCACACTTTCTCCATTTTAATTCCTAATTACTTCTATCCACATTCAATTACTTCACATCATCATCCATAACTCTTCTGCTTAAATATCAAAGTTTGTTGATTTAAATCATAGAAAACAACATGTCTGAGGTTCATGATTCAAGTTCATCACCAACTGAAGAAGTTGCAATTCCCATTCATAAGGTCTGTATTTTCTGCAACTTTTCATCAAGATTTGTGTTATGGAAACAAATTTCTGATGGGTCATCTTTAATTTGATCATTTTGTTACTAAAGTTATGATCTTTTTAACTTAATCAAGTGGATCTGCAATCTCTTTTGCAACTGATTCAACTTTTGTGTCATTTGGAGTAACAAAATTGGGAAATGATCCGTTTGAAGCTGAAATTTGGAGGTTTCTGTAATGAAGTTTCTAAATATAGAATGGCTTTTAATAAGTTGTTAATTTAATAAGGTTACCCAAGTTGTTGGATGCAAGATAAAGCTTCTTATTATAATTAAATTTGTGTCAAATTTGCAGAAAAAAGAATGCTATGCTAAAATTATAACAAAATCTTGCTTTTTGACCCAAAATGGTTGTTTCTTGTATCAACTATGTACAAAATTTCAACTTTTAATGTATTATTTATTGTTTAATTTTAATTTTTATATGAATTATTGTGTGTTTTCAGGTTGAAGAAGATGTTATTGAGTCAAATACAGAAGCACAAAACAATAGGCATTGGAGAAAACAAAATCTGTTCTTGGAGATACCATCAAGATTATCTTCCACAAATGAATCTATTATAATCAAAATGCCTCAAACATCAACTCCAACACCCAAAAAAGTTAACTTTAATTTAACACCAAACTCTTCAACAGAGGTTCAATCACCAGCTAATCAAACATCAAAAACAAAATCATTAAAGAAGAATCTTTTAACAAAATTGAGCTTCAAGAACAGAAATATTGTTTCTGATACAGAAAAAACTGTTGTTGTTACAATTGCAACAACGCCATCTTCTTTGCCTCAAGAAAAGCCTTATTTTTCAAGATCATGGTCATTTACAAAGTTATTTACCCCTCGTGGGAAGACGACCGGTTCTCTGCCTGTAACCCCTGTTGCTCATTCGGGTCCGGTAGATGTTCTCGAAAGCTCAACGGGCTCGAGCACCCTTAAATTGGAGGTATGCTAGTTTTTATTGTCGTTTAACGTTTGTTAGGATGTTTAAGGTTGTTTCTCAGCTTACTAGACATGTTTTTAGATGTCTGTGGTTTTTGCATAGCATATGCACTTAGGGGTAGTGGAAAAGTGAAGATAATTAGATAGTCAATAAACCAAATACTCTTTAATATGATTTTCTTTGTGATTGTTTGTAGGCTAAAGTCAAGGGACATATGGCTCGATCACGTTCAGCGCCAAATCTCGAGAAAGAGGCAACTATGAAGCGAATGGATTCGTTTTTTCGAGTGATTCCTTCAACTCCACGAGTGAAGGAGGTCGATGCCACCACACCAACCCCTACTCCAACGAGTAATACTGGTGGGTTCCTAAATCTTTAAAAATATCCAACTCTAGGGCATTGATCGAAGCAGAAGCAAATAACCAAAAAATAATCTAACCAAAATGTAACTGATTTCGAAACTAGACTCCATATAATGGTATTCGGGGTCTAACAAATAGATCATATGTCTATGAATGTTTGTCACATGATCCGACTCATTACTTTAATTTCCACCTACTACCTACGGGCCCTAACTCCATATGTAGCCCAAGTTATACCCCTTTTAAGTTGTGTCTTTTATAATCCTCTTTGCATCTTTTTAACTAGTCCAAACATAGTTCCCTTTATAACTCTTGAATTAAGTTTGTATCATTAACTCACATATGTTTGCTATTGTTAATCTTTTGGTTTAGATGACAACGAACCTAATAATGGTGAAGACATACCCGAAGAAGAGGCGGTTTGTAGAATATGTTTCGTTGAGCTATGTGAAGGTGGAGAAACCTTAAAGATGGAATGCAGCTGCAAAGGTGAACTCGCTTTAGCCCATAAAGAATGCGCCATAAAATGGTTTAGCATAAAAGGTAACAAAACATGCGACGTGTGTCATCAAGATGTCCAAAACCTACCCGTTACACTTTTAAGAATTCAGAGTCGACCTAGAACTCGAAACTCTGGTTCAAGTAGAGCTGCCCACGTGGAGATTAACGGATACGGGTAAGTTAACAACAACATCATCATTTGATCAACTTAAGCTTCTTGATTATCATCTAATGTTAGTTTTTGTTCTGAGATCATTCAGTGATATCTATAGGGTTTGGCAGGAAGTCCCGATTCTCGTCATTGTTAGCATGCTTGCTTACTTCTGTTTTCTTGAACAGCTTTTGGTAAGACTCGAAAGCAGTATCTGTCTATCCAAACACTAAAAACAACTTATTATTAGTCGTTATAATAAAATACTTATTCTTATTTTCATAACACGTTATCAGCATAACTATTATATAAACTTTTTGTATGAAGGTTGGGGATATGGGTACAGGTGCAATTGCCCTCTCACTTCCATTTTCATGTGTATTGGGTCTTCTCACATCCATGGCCTCTTCCACCATGGGTATGTAACTATGTATGCTAAATCTATATCATTTTATTTATTTTTCATAAATTAAACAACAAACTTTTGTCATTTCAGTATACCTTCTAATTGAGTTATCGCGTTTTTTCTGTATACAGTGAAGAGAAATTTCGTTTGGTTATATGCATCGGTTCAGTTTTCATTTGTGGTGATCTTCGCGCATGTTTTCTACGACTTGGTAACTATCAACGCAACATATATTTATCGAGTTTTTATTGAATTATCATAACTCTAATTCGGATGCCATACATGTATGCAGATACGTATTCATCCGGTTTTATCAATTCTTCTTGCAACATTCGTGGGGTGTGGGGTCGTCATGTGTGGTAGTTCGGTTCTTGTGGAGGTTTTAAGGTTAAGAAGACGATGGCTCGCCAGATTAAATAACCAAACTGATTCGCGGGCTGTTTTACATCAAGAACCAACACAACCTACGTCATCTTCACGGGCTGATGATCAACATCGAGTTGAGATCGGGAACGTATAAGCTTCTTGAAGGAACTAGGAAAAGGCATTGATAGGGTAATTTCATCAATATGTTCTAGAGGTTGCATTGGTTGTAGCTTTTTAGATAGTTAGGAAAAGAGTATGCATATTGGTGTTATAGTTTTAGTTTGTATATTGTAACAACGTATACATAGTAGTAGAATTAATTTTTATATGATTTTATATAGCGATATTTAGTATGATTGTATATTAGATAGCCTTGTTAAAACAAGAGGTATTTGGATTTGGAAATATTGAAGAAAGAGATGATACACAACGTGTTGAAGATGAATATCTTATATCTATATAACTAACGCCACTAGCCACAAGGATCAATGGTCAAAGTTTAGCACTGAGTTACCGAGTTTAGTAAATGAAAAAAGAAGATGAAAGGAGATTAAGGAGAGACAAAGAAAGACTTAAAAGTTAAAAAGAGAGAAAAAAACATATTTAATTTAATTTAATATTTTAGATTTTGAATAAAAAGAAAATAAATTGAACCTTTTGTGTGTTTTTAAGCTGAAAAAACATTATAATTTAACTAATATATCTTTATATATTATCGATCACAGTTAGGTTTAAATGGTAAAACGATAAATGTTAAATCTTGTAATTGTATTTGCATTTTTTTTTTCAAATAATCATTTTCAATTTAAGAGAAAAAAATTTATTAATAAATCTTAAAGTAAATTACTATTTGCATCCCTTGCGTTTGTTCATTTTAACCACTTGCATCCCTACGGTTTCAAAATTGCCATCCGGCCCCTGACGTTTCATGTTATCTTCATTTGAGTCTATACGTTCCATTTTTATCTCAATTTGAGTTCAAATTAGTAACACTGTTAATATTTCTGTTAAAATTATTATTAAAATGACGAAACTACCCTTAAAATTAAAACACACATAAAAAACCTTGTGAGTTTCATCCATCAACATTATCTTCTTCAAATCACCACCCCCATCACCACCGCCACAACCACCCGGTCATCACCATGACAGCCCCATCACCACCAGCACAACCACCCTGCCGCCAACACAACCACCCGGTCGCCACCATAACAACCCTATCACATCGCCACAACCACTCGATCACCACCACAACAGCCTCGTCACCACCGCCACAACCACCCGGTCACAACCACAACAGCCCCGTCACCACCGCCACAATCTGATTTTGTGGTGATGAAGGGCGGTCTCCGGCGAAGTCCCGGCGGGTCACCGCCGGTAACCCGATTTTGCTCAAGAAATTGCTGAATTTTGGGTGCTCTAAACACGAAATCGAAACGGATCCACTGTTTTCATACACCCAATCATCCAATGATTCAATTGATGAATCGATTTGGGCTTTCGTTAACATCTGATACGGTAATCATTTAGGTGTCTTTAACATTTTTCACACTATCTTCCAACATCGCTAGAGCACCCAAATCCTCCTTACCGCCGGACAACACCACCGGCTGTCGGTGCTCCGGCGAGTACACACCACGGTCTCCACCGTTGTTCACATTCGTCGGAGCAACCGTCGGCAATGCAGTCACATCCGCCGGAAATCTCGCCGGCTCAATCATCACCACAGGGACGACGGAGTACGTCAGAGAAGGGGTGTCGAAGCTGGTGTTCGCACCACCACCACTGTCGTCGCTCCGGCGACTCCGCTTGCCGGAACCACCACATCTCCGGTGGGTCTGCCGCAATTGAGGCGAAGAAGACGACGTCAGAGAAGATAAAGTAACAATTCCGGTAGGTGAAATTGATGAAATTGGTTTTGGGATTTGATCGGAGTTGAAATTCCGGCAAGTGTCCCGTTTGAGATGCTCCGACGCCGTTCTTGATGGCTTAGAAAATAAGAAGAAGAAGGTGTTGGTGATAGCATCAATGGGTGGTGGGTGGTGGTGTTGATGGGTGATGGTGGACTTATGGATGTAGACAAGAAGAAGAAGATGTGGGTGGTGGGTGTTATTTCATGGAGTGGGTTTTGTTTATGTTTGATATAGAAAAAATAGGTGTGTGTTTATGGTGATCAAAGAAGAAGAAGAAGATGTGGGGTCCTACAATTTTTTTTTTTTATTTTTAATTCTTAGGGACATTATAGTCTTTTCATAAAAGAATTAACGAAATAACTAACGATGTTAGAGATTTGGATACAAATGGATATAAAAATGAAACGTTAGGGGGCAGATGACAATTTTGAAACTGCAGGGATGCAAGTGGTTAAAATGAACAAATATCATGGATGCAAATAATAATTTACTCTAAATCTTATTTATCTTTATTTCAGTTATTTTCGTTAAAAGTATCTGAAACCCGTGTATTTTAAAGTTTTCTTTTATTATTTACTAACTCTCCTCTTACAAAAGACTTGAGAACATAAGATGTAGTGTTTTGACATATACTCGGCTTAAAACCTAAATAAACAATAATGTGAAAATAGAATGCTCACCAAATGATCAAGTCTCCACTCCACCCTAATGAGTTGATATTGCTCGAAGGTAATATCAAACACTGAATTCAACTTTAATATTCCTAAATTTTGAGTCATCTTTGTTTTCCTCTTTGAAGTCAAACTGACGAATAACTTAGATTATTCCAGACTTTTAAGCAATGTTTTCAGGACCGGATCGGACGTCGAACCGGATATTTTACTAGTTTGGTGGTCGGACTGGTTGGACCGGATTTAACTATATTTATATATGTAATTAAATATAAGTAATTTATATATGATTTATATATGTATTTTATAGTTATATATAGAATTTAAATATATTTGTATATCCAACGTACTAATTTATAGTTTAACACCCCGTTTTTACCAATTATAATCAAATAAAATAAATAAATATCAAACTGGTCCGGTTTCCCGGTCCAACCAGCAGTTCAGGACGAACCAGACGGTTCGACCACTAAAGGACGATTCATACCAGACCGGACTGGACACCAGACCGATCCCCGATCGAACCAATAAGACCGACCGGTCCAATCCGGTCTCAAAAACACTACTTTTAAGTAAACCTTTAAAATCCGAAACCATGAAGGACTAAGAACAATCACATAAGCTTGCTTATATTTGTTAGTATTTTTAAATTATAAGAAAAACAGACATGTAAAATTACTTTCTCTTATTTGCATATTCATCCCTCATAATTTTAGAGGTAAAAATTTTCATATTTGAGGGTCATCATAATTTTTCATATTTAATTTTTAATAATTTTGTAAGTGAAAAAACAAAGAAATATGTTGAAGAAACATTACTTAATTGGAATAGATATAGATATAAAGAATAAGATATTGATTTTTTGAACAAAATAAATTTAAGAACTTATAATTAAAATAAAGCTACAGTGATAACGATGAATAACCTACTCTTGTACTATAACAATGATTATTGTTGTATTTTATTGCTAGCGGAAAAAAGGTAACTGTTGACGACTGAAATATTAAATTTAGACCGTTAGATCAAGTTGAGAGTTCATATCAGTCGTGTACAGTCCTAAAAATGCTACTCGGAGTAAAGTTTTGTGACAGTTAATCTATAGTGATAACGATGAATAACCTACTCTTGTACTATAACAATGATTATTGTTGATTTTATTGCTAGCGGAAAAAGGTAACTGTTGATGACTGAAATATTAAATTTAGACCGTTATATCAAGTTGAGAGTTCATATCAGTCATCTAAAGTCCTAAAAATGCTACTGGGAGTAAAGTTTTGTGACAGTTAATCTCAATCAAGAGGTTGAGTTTCAGAGGTGGGTTAGTGGTGGTTTTACAATTATGTATTAGTCGGGTTTAAGAAGTAGGTTAATGGTGATTTTGCCATGATATAAAAGGCGGTTTTTAAATGTGGTTAGTGGATGCAACTACCGCTTTGGGTGTATAAAGATGCCTACCAATATTGATAGAAACATCTAAGTCTTTCATTTTGACATGAACTATCACTAAATCGATACATGAAACAATAAATGTGAGTCACTATATGACTCATGTATTTGATTATTTTTATTATTATTTAAATTTTCATTTGGGTCTA
Source organism: Flaveria bidentis (assembly GCA_018326385.1). NCBI lineage: Eukaryota > Viridiplantae > Streptophyta > Magnoliopsida > Asterales > Asteraceae > Flaveria > Flaveria bidentis. The sequence continues at coordinate 12,712 of BJCM01065722.1, read as the reverse complement.
AATTTTAAAAGCTTATTTTTAAGGTTATTTAACAACTGTATCTTATATTTACAGTGAGGTTGTTATATTATAATTTGTCATTAACTATTTAATCATGTTAGATATTTGTAGTTTGGTGTCAAACAAAAAACTATATCCTTATAACACATTTTAGTATGTTTGTGTTATTATTACGTTTTGTGTTTGTTTCGTAAAAAATTAGTTAAGCTCTCTCGAAGCAAACCCTAATTGGCTAATTGTGACCCGAAATTCGGCCCGAATTCCAGAAACGGGTCAGGTGCTATATTGTACTTTGTAGAGCAGTTTAAAGCTTCCACACAAACACACAGAGATCAAAGAAGACGAAGGCAACTAGAGAATACGAAGACGATGAAGATAGAAGAAGTTCAATCTACTACTAAGAAACAAAGGATTGCTACCCACACTCATATCAAAGGCCTTGGTCTTGAGGTTATCCTCACCCGCCCCTTTTCTCTCTTTTTTTTCATGGGCTAATTAGGGTTTAGGGTTTATCGTGCTATATCTCTATGATCCTGCTTGTATGCTGCAGATTTGCAGTACTGATTCTTTCTTGTTTAATCTTCATTTTACTTCAGATTCTCAATAGTTCATTTGCTTAGGGTTTACCGATTTCGTTCTATAAACATATGGTTACATATGCCCAGCTTATTTATTGCACTTGTGTGGAATCAGTATTTCGGTTTAAGGTTCTATTATGAACTTCATTTTGCTGCAAAATTTTCTTCTTGACAGTGTTATGGATCTTAATTTGCTTAATGTTGTGCAAAACATGATATGGGTACCAATAATTTTGTCCAGGCTACTGGAAAAGCAATACCGTTAGCTGCCGGATTTGTGGGACAGGTGGCAGCACGAGAGGCTGGCGGGCTTGTAGTCGATATGATCCGCCAGAAAAAGATGGCTGGAAGGGCACTGCTGCTTGCTGGACCTCCTGGTACCGGTAAAACCGCCCTTGCTCTTGGTATATCCCAAGAACTTGGTACCAAGGTATGTGCGTAATGTACAACAAATACATCATATTATCCGATATTGGAATTTTGTTTTTCCAAATTCGAGATAATGAGAAATTTAATATCTGTAGGTTCCATTTTGTCCAATGGTTGGATCAGAAGTCTACTCATCAGAAGTAAAGAAAACTGAGGTCTTGATGGAGAATTTCCGGAGGGCTATTGGTTTACGTATCAAGGAAAATAAAGAGGTTTATGAAGGAGAAGTAAGAAGTGAAATTCAACCTTTGTTTTTATTCATTGGAATTTGTTAATGTTTGATGATGTAATTCTGTAATTTTGGAACAAATGGTTTTAGGTGACTGAACTATCTCCTGAAGAAACTGAAAGTGTGACTGGTGGATATGGCAAGGCGATAAGTCATGTTATCATTGGATTGAAAACTGTTAAAGGAACAAAGCAATTGAAGCTGGACCCGACTATTTATGATGCTTTGATAAAGGAAAAGGTATGCTGTTTGTTTTCTGTAATAGAACTCATGCAAGTTAATAAGATATCTTGATATATGTCTTACCAATGACTCTAATTATGTCTACAGGTGGCTGTTGGTGATGTTATATATATAGAAGCAAATAGTGGTGCGGTTAAAAGGGTAGGCAGGAGTGATGCATTTGCAACAGAATTTGATCTTGAGGCTGAAGAATATGTTCCTCTTCCTAAAGGAGAGGTTCACAAGAAGAAAGAGATAGTTCAGGTTTGTTTCTAAGATTTTATAAGTTATTCCATTAATGGTTATGTATTTATGTATGAAAATTTTCTTATCAGGATGTTACACTTCATGATCTTGATGCTGCAAATGCACGGCCACAAGGTGGACAAGATATACTGTCATTAATGGGTCAAATGATGAAGCCCCGGAAAACTGAAATCACTGACAAATTGAGGCAAGAAATCAATAAGGTATTCAATATTCATATTTCTGTATGAACTCGAAAATTTGGTTGTTAAAAATGCTTGAGAAACAAGTTTATGCTAATTGCAGGTAGTAAATCGTTATATTGATGAAGGCGTGGCAGAGCTTGTCCCTGGTGTCTTATTTATCGATGAGGTAATAGTTATATCATTTTTTAGAACACTGTTTTGTGTGTGTGTGTGTGTTTTTGTTTTTGGTAATTTAACTCTTTTTGCAGGTACATATGCTGGATATGGAGTGTTTTTCATACTTAAATCGTGCTTTGGAAAGTTCACTATCTCCAATTGTAATATTTGCCACCAATAGAGGAATATGTACCGTGAGGTAAAGTTTTCTACATGTTGCAACTTTTAATTGTAATTAGAGATGAGTTTTGAGTAGTTTTATAGTTCAACAATAAAAGATTGTTGGTCTTCTTTATATTTACCTAATTGATATATGATTTACAGAGGAACCGATATGTCAAGTCCTCATGGCATACCCGTGGATCTTTTAGACAGGCTAGTGATTATACGGACACAAACATATGGCCCGGCTGAGATGATACAGGTATAAAGAAAAAACTCAAACCAATTGGTATTACAATATGTATCTTCTTAAGTTTTTAGTGTCTTTCTATGATAAAGATATACATGTTGCTTGATGTGCTGGTCAGATACTCGCTATTAGGGCACAGGTGGAGGAAATATTAATAGATGAAGAAAGCTTGGCTTACCTTGGTGAGATCGGTCAACAAGCATCCTTGAGGTCTGACCTTTCTTATGCCGTAAATCGTATGGTTGTTGTTTTTCTTACCTTCATAAAAATTTCAAACTTATTAAAATTTCATTACATGCAGGCATGCGGTACAACTATTGTCACCTGGCAGTGTAGTGGCGAAAATGAATGGTCGTGAGAGTATTTGCAAGGTACTATTTCTCTTCTTTATATTTGCGTATCATATCTTAAACGTATGCTCATTTCATGCAAATATATTGTATGCAGGCGGATCTGGAGGAAGTGAACAGTCTTTATCTGAATGCAAAGTCATCAGCAAAACTTCTACAAGAGCAACAAGATAGATACATCTCATGATGGATCTTTGAAATTTTAAAATCGAGCTCAGCTTGTGGTATTTATTCTTATGCAGTCGAAAATATGCCGAGCCTTTCGTAGACGATTAAAAGAAGTTGTAGGTTTGCAATTTGAGCAAAAATTTTGTTATGCGTGCAATCGATCCTCGAGTTTGGGTGTACAAGGGATTTTAACATTTTAAGGTGATTTATCACAATTAGAAATTGGGTTGTTTTCATCTTTTCTAGCTCAAGATAAGCAAGTGAGTCGGACCAGTTGAACCAAAGTTTACGTGAATATGTTTTCAAATATTTAGTTGCACTTGCTGTTCTATTTTTGCACCAAATCACCAATCTATAAGTTGAGCCCAACTAAGGTTTAGATTACACCATTGGGCTGACTCACATTTTGTAAGTTAGACTTGCAAGTCAACCTCACCCACAAATCAAAGTTTCTGGTGATAGAAGGTCTGTACCACAAGTAAGTTTGCCACCATGCCACTTTAGCATATAGGCAGCATGTGAATAAATTTCGTTCATTAAATATCAAATAAACGATTGAAAATACCTGTTAACTTATTTGGGTAGTGTAGCAACCTTATCGGTTGGTGCCGGTTCTTATAAGGTTTCCCAAAAATTATATTATACTTTTATTTAAAACAGAATGAAATGAACAGTATTTTATGAGATCTGGAACCCCCGTTTTACGATCTACGTTGGAAACGTTTTGTTTTGAGTTGTTACCCTTAAAGTTGAAATTACTTGATGCAAAGGTACTACATTTTAAAATGTGAGTGAATTTAGATCCATGTAAATTAATAGGTGATGTTTAAGAGTCAAAATTGTTGCTAAAATAATCTTGATGCAGCCATCACAATTCTAATGCTCTTTTTTGTGTGCTTTTTCATAAAAGAAATATATATTTATTATGTTAATAAAGAAATTTTGTTATAAATTTGGTTCCGTGATTACAAATTATTAATTTTATTTAAAACTAAGTTATATCCAGTATGGTATATTATCAATTTTTTATTCAAAGTTAACTTGATTAGTTATTTAGTTAGTTATAATTAGTTGGTTTAAAGTGGTTGAGTAATTGTTCGTATTTTGGTTGTCTAAAATAGTAAAAATACTTAGTTTCATTGTATCACCTTGTAAGTTATAATCACATTTTCATAGTTTCATAAGTTCTCTAAAGATTAAGTTTGCAAAATCTCATTAACTTTTTCTTGAAAAGTTAAACCTAGAGCAATTACTCTAACATACCATTTCTTAGGTTTGAACCTTATTATTCAAAAATAGCAATTGTTTCTTACCATCCGGCTGCAATCGAGGTGGTGGATTGCAATCATGGATTGCATTGTAAAAGGACTACAGGAGATGACAATGCAATCTTTGGATACGATGATGGTGCTCCCGAAAAAACCGTCTTTATGTTAAAAAGGTACACGACTTGCTCTTTTTTTAAGAGAAATATGTTAGACAAGTTAAAAAGTCAGACTAAATTTGTTTAAAATGCTTGCAACTTCTTATGGGTATATTTATACACTAATTAATTTTAAAGCTCAAAAGAAATTGTTGGGCAAACGATCTGTAACAACTCATGCATTGTAGATCACTAGATAATGCAATAGAGAATACAACCTATGCATATGCATTGATTCAACTTATCAAATATCACGGGCGATAGGTGGATCCTTGAATTTGATGCGGATGTTCGAGCATATCGCTAGCATCCGAATTTTATTTAATAAAAATGTTTGCTGTTCAAAAAAAATAAAATGAATCCTCCTATTGAAGACTAACTTCACTTAAACGTGGGCACACAAAAGCATTAATTGACATTGTCGTGTTAAGAAAAAAGTTGAACTGACCTGTGTTATACCTTATATAAATATGATTTTGACTGTTCTAGTATATAATAATATTAATATATAATTTTGTGTGGTGTTGTTGACGTAATTAAAAAAATTGATTATTGCTCCTCAAATTCACATTGATGCAAACATAGTACCATACTATGATAATTATAATTTATAAAAAGAATGGAAATTTAGACATCCAAAATTATAAATCGACACCCCAAATTTCTATACGTGTCATATAGCTCCGTATGTGTCGTATAGGGGGGTTGCATAGCCCTATATGAGACATATAACCCCTCTAACAATCAACTGAATTTTTCATCATACTCAATGCCAAAATTGTCGTATAGAAGACCGCATATGGCTATATGAAACGTATAACCATTTAAGAGCCCATGAATTTTCATCGCTTTCAATATTTTCGACCTTATACTAAATCATTTGTAAATCTAAATCATTACCTTCGGTATTGTTCTGTAAAGCTACTATATTAATTTAAATATAACCTGAACTGTGTTCCTATTACGACTAAGGTATTATTAATTGTACTATTTCGGTGATGAAACGCTTTATGGTTGTTGTCAGTTGATTAAATTAAATAAATAAATTAGTGGTTGGAACTTGAAACTATCAAATTTATTTCCAAAACCCCTTCGTGATGAACGTGTTAGGCCACGCGCCCGGCTGTTTTGGATTAAACTAGTATGAATCAAATCCTAAAGATCCTTCAAAACGATTTTTACAACTTTGCCCCTTACACTATTAACTAACTACACAAAGTCACTTATCAAGGAATCCCTCAAGAATATTCTTTCTTTAAATTCATTCAGCTTGTGATAAATATGGATTTGTTCGTTTTTACTTGTTGCATCCTTTTCTTTCTCAAATTGTGACGTGTCACATGAGTAAAACTCATCCCATTTCATTCAAAAAATTAAAATTGATTCAACAAATTTGATGAATTCATAGTTGTGGTTAATTGGAATTTTAAAGATTCCCTAACATCAATTTTAAAAACACGTAACTTAAGAATACTTATATGTATATTTTTATTAGCTACATTTAGAATTTTTTAGATGAAATATTGCCTTACAAGATGGTGATTTTGAGACTCGCATTTTACCATTAAATCTAACTCATTCATTTTATATTACACGGTTTATTTTCTTTTTCATTCATACAAATGCTACTAACTTTTTCAACAAGATCTCTTGTTCTTTTTAGCATTAAATGATGTTTATAATCTTGAACATTAACAAGTAAATATTTCGAATGATCGGTAGCGGTAAAAAAAAAAAAAAAAAAAAAAACAGAACATAGGGATGGAGATGTAATTTAGATGAAGTAAAAGGTGGTTGAAAGAATAATAACCAATTTTGTTATAAATTTGAGCAATGTGATTTATTTATGGTGATGAATCGATGAAAACAATTGTCGTAGATGCCAATTTGTCATGTACCGCTAACGCCGTTGCTGTCCTCAATTGACTTGTTTAATCCAATCCCACCAAATTCTCTTTATTTTCTCAAGGCCATTCAACTCGTTATAAGCACACTCTTCATTCTTCATCTTCATCGACTCCACAATCACCTTCAATTTGATATTGAAGACTCAAGCACAAGGTGCGTATAACTGATCTATCTTAATTGTATGTTGAATTCAGTTGTTAAATTTGTTAATTTAGAGATTGAATTCATGCATTTATGTGGCTAGATGTGTGAAATTGATGATTAGCGGTTAATTACGTCTTTCAATTGTCGTAAATGAGTTGAGGATGTAAGGTTTTTTTGCTTTTTGTTACGGATTGATGATTTTGTGTGCAAGTTTGATGAGTTTTAAGAAGATGAACAAGCCGAATTGCTGTGTCACCGGTTAATTTTATAAAATTTTGAAGAGAAATGTAAATTAGGGATACGATTTGCCTTCTGATGCATGTTTGTCATTTTTTGAAATCAAATATGGTATGGATTCTTATTTGTAACGATTTCTTGTGTGGATGCCAATTTCTTCCTTCAAAAAAGCTGGGAATCTAGCAGTTGTAAAGTTAAAAGTGATCTGTTTGATCTTAAAAGTTGAGTTTCCTTTCTGGTGTGTGTAAAGAAGGGAGTGCATCTGAGTTGAATTGTTTTGACTTGATGAGTTCTAGTGGAGATTGTAAATAGTATGAATTTAATATGTAAGACGTTGATCTCGGTCTATTATGCTTCAGGATTGTAGGGATTGTGGACTTTTGTTTGTGATAATGGCGACCGGAGCTGCTCCAGCTTCCATTATGAATTTAAAGGGAGGGGACAATGGTTTAGGTTTTGCAAAAACTTCAGATTTTGTCAAAGTTTCAGACATGAAGAGGGTTAAGTTTCATAGAACCAAGGTTTTTGTGATAAAGAATTCAAACCCTGGTTCAGATATTGCAGAACTCCGACCTGCTTCTGAAGGGAGTCCTCTCTTAGGTACATGCTTTACTCTTCACTCTGGTACTTACAGTTATAACATATAAAATTTAATGCTGCAACAACCATAGTAATTTAAATGTAAAATTCTGATTTTGTGTATCACTATATACGGAGTAAGTATGTCAGTATAACTGTATTTCATTTGGTTAGTGAAAATGAGTGGTGGAAACAATTTTCACAAGTGTATAAGCTATTTAGTACTTGCTAGCTTGTATGAATGCGGAATTACTAAGAACTGTTGCCCAATTTTGGCTCTTTGTGCATTTTAAGCATTAACTACGGATATTTTTGCTTCTATCACAACAAGAAAAGAAGTAATGTAACTTATTTCTTTGTTTTTCTAGTTCCTGTACAGAAGTATTGTGAATCCACACATAAAACCATCAGGAGGAAAACCCGGACAGTAATGGTTGGAGATGTAGCTCTTGGTAGTGATCACCCCATAAGAATTCAAACTATGACTACAACCGACACTAAGGATGTGGCTGCGACTGTTGAACAGGTTCTTATTTGTTGTCATTGATTTTATTAATGTTGATGAAATATATCCATGTTCTTACAAGGAATGTGATGCTAATGTATCACACCACTTGTTTTCAGCAAAATCAATAAAAGAATACGAAAGATATAATATTTAACATCCTTACATCATCGTCATAATGGTATAGTTTGTCAATGTGATGGTTGCTGAATGCTGAGTTGGTTAGTTATATGTTTGACAGGTCATGCAAATAGCTGATAGAGGAGCTGATATTGTTAGAATAACAGTTCAAGGGAAAAGAGAGGCAGATGCATGTTTTGAAATTAAAAACACCCTTGTTCAAAAAAAGTAGGTCCATTTGGAATCTGTCATTCTTCTGGCTCATGTTATCTCATAAATCATGTCCATTTGCAGTTATAACATACCTCTAGTGGCAGACATTCATTTTGCACCTTCAGTTGCACTGCGTGTTGCTGAATGTTTTGATAAAATTCGTGTCAACCCTGGAAATTTTGGTAGAAATTTAACATCTTGATTATTTTGTTAATTTATTTTTTTTCTTTCAAGTTGTTCAATCTTTTGACTATTTCTTGCAGCTGATAGGCGTGCTCAGTTTGAGCAATTCGAGTATACAGATGATGATTATCAAAAGGAACTTGAGCATATTGAGAAGGTCAAGCTGTTGATCAACCTTCAATCACTCACTCTCAAGATCAATCTTTGGCTCTAATATCAGCTTGAAAGTTAATAAATCTCATTATATGTGTATTTCTGTTACACAGGTTTTTGTCCCATTGGTTGAAAAATGCAAGAAATATGGAAGGGCAATGCGCATTGGAACGAATCACGGGAGTCTTTCAGATCGTATCATGAGCTACTATGGTGATTCTCCTAGGGGAATGGTAAGCAGCTTCTGTACCATTATTATAGTTTCTCCTGATTCCCCTAAATTGTCACTTATGTCACACAAATTTTGCTTTAAATTCACAGGTTGAATCTGCATTTGAGTTTGCAAGAATCTGTAGGAAATTAGACTACCATAATTTTGTATTTTCAATGAAAGCAAGCAATCCAGTGATTATGGTTCAAGCATATCGTCTTCTTGTAGCTGAAATGTATGTTCAGGGTTGGGACTATCCTCTGCATTTGGGAGTTACTGAAGCTGGTGAGGGTGAAGATGGACGTATGAAATCTGCAATTGGCATTGGGACACTTCTGCAGGTTATAGTTTTCTTCATGCTACTTAACTTTTACAAAAAAAATTATAAATCCATATACATTATTCATGCAATAATATGCGTATATTTGTGTGGCATACAGGATGGTCTTGGTGATACTATTAGGGTTTCCCTTACAGAACCCCCAGAGGAAGAAATAGATCCGTGTAGGAAATTAGCCAATCTTGGTATGAAAGCATCCGAAATTCAACAAGGGGTGGTAAGTTTTTACTTAATTTTTTATTAATTTACAAAATATTGTGTCATATAGTCACCAATATACTACTATATTCTAATTGCGCTTAACTTTCTAGGCATCATTTGACGAGAAACATAGACGCTATTTTGATTTTCAAAGGAGAACCGGCGACTTGCCTGTGCAGAAGGAGGTTTGTGTGTTATTCACAAACATAGATGTTAATAATTTGGAATCATACATGTTCTTAAATATATTAACTGATTAAATGCATGGGACAGGGTGAAGAGGTAGATTTTAGAGGTGTACTCCACCGTGATGGCTCTGTTCTCATGTCTGTTTCCCTGGATCAACTCAAGGTTAATTATATTCGCAGCACCATAGATTTTTTATAAACATTTTTGCATCCATAATAAAGTTTTACATTTTCTTTTCTTTTTTTGTCCAGACACCTGAACTCTTCTATAGATCTTTGGCTGCAAAACTTGTGCTTGGTATGCCATTTAAGGTCAGTTCATTTTTTGCTACATGATTTATAAGAGCGTGTTAATGTTCCATAACATTTGTATTTGCTGACTCATAATATATGGTTATTATATTCAGGATCTTGCAACTGTAGATTCTATCTTATTGAGAGAGCTTCCGCCAGCAGATGATAAAGATGCTGTAAGAAACCCTTCCATCAGCTTTATCTAAATCTTGTATCTTTTATTTAAAAAATTATTAATGTGTCTAATTACTAATGCTATATTATTTTAGATATTAATCTTATTTCTTATCATGATCAGCGGCTAGCTCTTAAAAGACTGATTGACGTGAGTATGGGAGTTATAACTCCTCTATCAGAACAGTTGACAAAGCCTTTGCCAAACGCCATGGTCTTGGTAAATCTGAATGAGTTATCAAGTGGAGCTCATAAGCTTTTACCGGAAGGTAAAATTATCAGTTTTTACCACCCAAGATTCATGAACCATTTTTAATTCTCACATGACATTTAATGATACTATTGGCAGGCACACGTTTGGTGGTGACTGTACGTGGTGATGAGCCCTATGAGGAACTAGAAATCTTAAAAAGTATTGATGCTACAATGATTCTTCATGATCTGCCATATTCAGATGAAAAAACTGGCAGAGTACATGCTGCTAGAAGGTATTAAATTTCACTCATTATAAAAAATCATACATTTTTTTGTTACAGTGTATATCATACATTTTCTTTTGACAGGCTATTTGAGTATCTATCAGAAAATTCACTTAATTTCCCTGTTCTTCACCACATAACGTTCCCAAAGGGAATTCCCAGGTAACTTATTAAACGATGTCTATGTAAAATAGAAATAAATATAAGCCTTTTTTTTACTTTTAATTATTAGTTGTTAAGTTAAAGCTGTTGTATTTACTGGCAGGGATGATTTGGTAATTAACGCCGGTGCAAATGCTGGTGCGCTTTTAGTTGATGGACTTGGAGATGGTATCTTATTAGAAGCACCAGATCAAGATTTCGAATTTCTTAGGAATACATCTTTTAATTTGCTACAAGGATGCAGGATGCGGAACACTAAGACAGTAGGACTCAATATATTTTTGTTTTGCAGCTTGGTTGGTTGGTTATATACTTGCTGCTAAGTTTTAAATTTAAACACAGGAATATGTTTCATGCCCATCTTGTGGAAGAACTCTATTCGATCTTCAAGTGATAAGTGCAGAAATTAGAGAAAAAACATCACATTTGCCTGGTGTATCGGTAATCCCTATATCTCTTCCAATACGCTGAATTAATAACATTTTTCTTCATCACTTTAAAGATAAATCTCATTTATTTGTGTTCTTTTATGGTAGATTGCAATTATGGGTTGCATAGTAAATGGACCAGGGGAGATGGCTGATGCAGATTTTGGATACGTCGGTGGTGCTCCTGGAAAGATCGATCTTTATGTTGGAAAGGTACATGATCTCTTTTCTTTTTCCTTTCTACAGAGGAAACTGGGCAAACAAATTAAAAGTCTAGTAAATTGTATTCATATGCTTACACTATCTTACAATCATGTTTAATTAATTAGTTATGTTAAAAAGTAAAAAATATAATGGGAAAAAAAAAGGTGTGATGGGTTAAGCCCACCTGTTTTTACTTGAATCTATTTTGATATCTTTTACCCAATCCGTTATTTTTACACATTTTGCAATGATGCATACATACTCTCAGACTGTGGTACAAAGAGGAATTGCAATGGAGGGTGCAACGGATGCATTGATTCAGCTAATCAAAGATCATGGACGCTGGGTGGATCCTCCTGCCGAAGAGTAAGATGAATGGACTCAGCATTCCCTAAATGTTGTATTGAATAAAAAATGATGAAACTGGAAAGTGTTGTTATAATGTTACTGTATGTCATTCACTTAAACGTAGGCGCACAACAATACCAAGGTTATATTCAATGTCTATAGTAGAGTCAAAGTGAAAGATTTACATACTCTTATCCAAAAGAGCTTGGAATCAGCCATACAGGGGCCTTTCCTTGTTGCTTTTGTTTTGTAGCTGACCACGGCCAATACAGGGGCCTATCTTATCCACAGACCAAACCTAATGCTAGTCCATCATATTTCTTGTGTGTTATCCAGAATTTTGATTATCAGAAATCATATTTTGTATTTTGTAGAGAAATAGACATGGTAGGTCTTGTGTTTAAATCAAATTTCAAGTTTCGTCCTTGTCTTTAAAAACTTATGGAAATGTCTCGATTGTTAGAAGAGTCATCATGACTTTGGTTCCTGGCATGGATGTTCGATAATAAAATCTCTGTGAAGCGGGTGTAAAATCACCTTTTGCCCTTTCAAATGTAGAAAAAACCAACCATCCTAATAAAAGTTCACTCGTAACTAAACTATTGATAGGGTTGAGAGAGGTTGAGACTTGGCAAACCATATCTTTATCAGCGAGACCCAACTTCAAATTGCAAACATAAAAATATATTAAAAGACATATAAGTGCTATTAAAGAATTTTATACAAAAGAAAAAAGAGACTACAAAAATATTGGTAACCTACCAATAACATGAAAATAGTGAAAAATGGTGAAACAATATAACGGTGGTAGCAGGTAAATCATCATAGAGAAACGAAGACTTGAAGTAACATACGCAAAGGTCACCAAAAAACAAAAGCTAATGCAGTTCGAATCTACTTCCAACTGGTGCCATCGTGTATCTTATCCTATATACCGGACACATCTAATCTTTTCCAAAAATCCTCATTTTTTATCCAAAACAACCTTGTGTACCCACATATTCACCTTAACATCATCATGTTTGCTACCTCTATCCTACTGCATAGTGACAATCTGTTTCGTATAACATAGCAAGTCGAACACCATATAAGGGTTGCGTCACTATCCATGTTCGTATCACTCTGTACAAACATTCCTAAATGCTTAGAATTTGATTTTATCACTAAGTGTTACGTGATAACGAGCTTTGTCGTTGTGCGTGTTAGTGTGTCGTGTTTCCAA
>BJCM01065719.1:0-17700 GCA_018326385.1 Flaveria bidentis | reverse complement strand
TATATATATATATATATATATATATATTTGTTTTGGAGAATCCATTTTTCACGATATTGGTTACATTAAGATTGTGTTGAATTAACGACAAAGGCCAATATTTAATTTATAAAAATGCTTTTCCTTACCCAAATTCTAGATCTTTGTTTCTTGGATTATATGTTACACCTTCATAGATGGATGGAATGCAAAAGACTTGGTACTATTCGCGGTGGTCTCAATAATAATGCTTCTAACTTTAGAAATCCATTTATATCAGTATGTAATAAGTGTATCTTGTTTGAAAATCTATGTTTACAATGAAACCAACTTGATTTACCTCGGACTTGTAATAAAAAATCTTTCGTTTAATAAAAAATCTTTCAGGTGAGGCATATAATATGGGTGAGCAAAACAGCCATGCTAGTCGAGATGGGAAACATTTCATAGGCAGGAAAATCAATTACCATCCATAAAATAATAACTGTCATATGAAAAAATTTGCTTTACGACCAGCATCATAAACTTAAACTAATGAAAATGACATCGACAACACTAAAAATAGTTTAAATGTAGACTTTGGCTTAAGCTTCCAAAAGTGATTATTTGCCAATGACTAGACGGGGGTTGCAGGTATACACGAAACATCCTCCAACCCAATAATACGAAGGCTATGTTATAATCAAAGGTATTATACTGAGTTTGAACTCATCACATACATATGATAAACCCCCAAAAACAAAACAAATCATTCAATGATCATGAAATCGAGTATTAGCAACACCTACCTGTATCATTTACATGAAGAATGGTGACACCTTCCTTATAACTATGTGTAATAAGTAATAACTATTATGGACTCATAATAACAAATCGTATCAAATGAGTCAAGTCTCATCATCACCAACCCAACAACATCACATCTACACTTCAACATAATCGAACAACATCACGAACAACATGATTAATCGTATAACATCATGAACAGCATCCAGAAACACCCAAAATAAGAAGGTAAAAGGTTAGGAAAAGAGAGTCGTCTTCCCCGCTTAAGAAATCCTTTGACTATGGTTTAAGAAAGCCAGTCGGCCGGCGGAGAGGTAACGACAACCACCGTCTTCACCAGCTCCGACTCCAATTCTCCAGAAGTTTCACAAATGCATATATATATGGTTGCTGGTGAGAACCTAATTGCAAAAACTCAAACACATATGTGGCAAAAATACAAAACACACTATTTCTTTCCCTTGGTTTTTTTTCATATTAGGTAATGTTATTCTGTTACAACTCTTTGAAATCGTCTATTATGATTATATAAAAAAATCAATGTTTGATCCAGATCCTCTCTTTCGATTATCTATCTATATAATGGAGAAGACTCTTAGCTACAGGGATTCACAAAAACTTTAAGCATTATGTACAAGTTTTTGATGCATAAACTAGAATGACATGTGGGTGACTTCACCTCTTATTTTTCTCACCCAACTAAGATTCTCTATACTTCCCCATTTTCACACCAAAGATGGAAACGCGCCTCTGTATTTCACCTTTGAAGGTTTGCTTACCTTGGAGTGCGACTGAGAAGACATTTGATGGTCGTAGGAGTTGTTTGGGGTGGGGGGATGACTAAGAGTAATAGAAAAAGATGACTATATGTATGGGTGGAAATGTGCCGAGGGTCGAATGCATTGAAAAAGATGGAAATTCAGGAGAACTGTCAGAGAGCTATAGCCTCATATAGTCTTATATGACCCCCTCTTATACGACACATATAACGCTATACAACGCATATAACAAATTTCGACACTACAAGTCCAGGGGGCTGTCAAAGGAGTTTTACGCCCCGTATAGGGCTATACAACCTCATATACGACGCGTATGAGGCTATACGATCCATATAAAAACTTTGAGATGTTAATTTATAATTTTGGGATGTCTATATATTCATGCTAGTCTTTTATATTTTTAACATGTTTAATTCTTTTATATATATTTCAAATATACCACATCACTCAATGAGTCAATGTTACAACGAAAATACCTTTTTGAACGTACATTGTTGCTTTAATTATGCTTAATTAATAGTTACCATTTTGTTCAATTATATAATTGATTTTTTCTCTATGCTTTTATTTCTAGAATCATATCGTCACAACTTCATACATATTTTTATATACTTGGCCATGTAAATGTCACCGTTGCAACACACGGGCTAAATTTTTAGTATACACTAATTATCAACTTGTTTATACACATGAGTTGTACAATATGTTTTGTGGGTTGTACTCACATTTTGTCTTTTAGTTTCCTTTTTTTTAATCTTTAACTTTTTTTTATTTTAGCATAATACTTTTCCGTTAACTATAAACTTTGGTCACTACACTTTTTATATTTTAAAAAAAAATTCGTTAATTTTTGTTTTACGTTTCAGTTTAAATTTTGCGAGTTAACACGTACACCACAACGTACGTGTATATTTCAATGTTTTTACGTTTAACTTTACCCGTTTAACCGGCCCTTCGCAAGGCACTAGTCTTATATTGACTTACTTATGTTTTCGATGATTTATACTTTGCATGCATGGTTCAACTTTTACGTCTACTTTTCGTTCGTTTTTTCCTTCATTTTTTCTTCTTTTTATACGAGTTTTTTCGGCATTGGTGGACGGTGAAGGTGGTGTGTCGTTGATGCTACTTAGCATGGTTTTACTCCCCCCCACACACACACAACACTGCAACGCGGGGGGCTTAATACTAGTAGTAACAATGTGTTAAATTTCAGGATGATTGAGGTGACTTAGTATTATTTTTGTTCTATTGTTCACAAATTATCTGAAATAACATTGTCTTATATGTTAACCTAGAAAGTGTATATTTAATAAAATAATTTAGTTTTTAAAGAACATATAGTAATTCAAATTTCCATTAAAATTTGATGAAACAAACGAAACCGCACACAGGCGTAAAGAACAAATGCAGAATTTCTTCATTTGGCTAAAATTTTCTTGACCCGAATAAACCTAAGAAGACGCACATAATTAGGTATTATTAATGCAATTAAGAGTAATCACAATATTCAAGTGGAAAACCTCTCAAAATGGGAGTACAAGCCACGACACTACTATAGTCGTTTCAAATTTTACTATCATTAATTTTGGGTAATACAAAGTCCTCTATGTAAGATGGTGAAAACTGAATGAATATTAGTTATAGGTTTGGTTACAATATATATAGATTATAATCTCTATGTAAGATGGTGAAAACTAAATAAATATTACTTATAGGTTTGGTTACAATATATAGAGATTATAATATAAACCCTAAAACTTGATTGGGCCCTTGAGCTCATACTAATAATCCTAATATTATTGTCTAATACTCCCCCGCAGTCGTAGAGTGAAGTAAACTCACGCTACGACCGGAAAAAAAACATTAAACGATAATAATAAAATAAACATGTTCTGATCGACTCAACTATCCAAACTTTTGCCAACAAATAATATTATGCTTGATGTTGTCATTCATATTTTGGATGATTAATAATCCATAGTTGGCTTGAGAGTTTATTGGTTCTTGCTTCTTGGAATAGCAAGTCAATAACGACAACCGTAGTAGTTCATGGTATGTCAAGGCTAGTAGTCGGTGGTCACTTGTCTCCATAGATCAAGAGATTAAATCAATAGGAATAAAAAGAAAAAGAACACAAGGCACGTGACCCTGTTTAGGCGGCAGGCTTTTTGTTCCGTGGATCAAGAGACGAGGTCTGTAGACGTAAAAAATAAAACAAAGAAAGAGAAAGGCCAATGACTATGGTCAGGCGACGGTCTCTTCGATTTGTAGATCAAGAGATAGATCCATAGATCTTTAAAAATAAAAGAGAAAAAATCAAACAAAACATAGTTTGAGATCGATAGTCGTGGACCGTGCTACAGCTAAAACACCGAGAATAAAAAGAAAAGGAAAAAAGAAAAAGAAATGAACATTGCATTTCGTGAGTCGTAATTCAAAAATAAACCAACAGAATGATTATGAACCAACCGAGATAATGGATATCATGTTTGAATATTCAAACGATAATAAAACTTGATTCAATGAGAAATAGAAAATAAAGAAACTATATAGAAAAAGAATGTGGTACAGGGTGGTGACATTACACCTCCCTGTCTAGGCTTTGAATTGGTAGCGACAACTAAGGTTTGTATTTTTTTTGTGGTGGTGCTACAGGGAAGAAGTAACCTGACTACAGGGAAGAAGTAACCAGAACCTAAAGCTCAGATATCATATAAGATGGTAAAAGACTTAATAAATATTATTGGTAGTTTTGATTACAATATATAGACATTATAATGTAAACCCTAAAACTTAACTAGACTCGTAAACTCATACTAATAATTATAATAATATTGTTTATTAAAGGCATACAACAATCATTGTATACTTGAAATCAATAACATCAAGCATATATATAGCCGAAAACGAAAAAAAAAGGAAAAGAAATCATCATATATGGTTACTTCAAGAAGTGACCTCGTATGCTCCCATTATCTCTAAAACTCATAGCAACCAAAACCCATAGCATAAAACCTACTCCTTTTTGTTCTTACAACAAAAAGCCTAAACCTCCAAAAATAATCGTTGTTTCTTTGTGGGCGGCAGCAGAAGAACTCCCAAGAAAAAACTTGATTCTTTTCTTTTTATTTGTGGTAGATGATAAGAGCCCCCAAGTGACAAGACCATAAACATACCTTTTTGATTTGTTCTGTTTTTTCCTTACTCATTTTCTCGAGTTTACTTAAAAAAAAAAGAAGAAATAATTTCTTTTCCTTTTATTTTTCTTCTCTTCTTGTCTCTTTTTCCTCTCCACTTTTTTTCAATTTGAAATGATTGATTCTAGTCTCCAACTTCCCTTCGCCTTCTATTCTCTTTTCTTTTTAATTAAACTAAAAAAACACAACTTTTTTGTTTTTCTTTCAATTTCTTAAAAGAAAAAACTCTAGAACAAAATTATTTTTCTTTCATTCCGCTTTCTTTTTTTTTCTCCTTAAATAAACTCGAAACACAATATTAACAGGCCAACAACCACAATAGTTTTGTAATTTTTATATTTTTTGTTAACTCTAAAATACATAAGTAGGTTGAGCTAATTTTGGGTGTTCCTGGTGAGCCAAAAATACCCAGCAAATCTCCTCTTTCTTGGCCTATGAGGAAGAATTCATCATCCAAGCAATAAAGATGCATATCCTAAATATTTCCGTTATAAAACTTTGAGAAAATTGCACAAATAGTCTCCATGATTTGACCATATTGTAAGTTTGGTCACCAAATTTTTATAATTGCAAACTTAGTCCAAACTTTTGTTAAATGGTAGCCAATTTAGTCCCGGCATTAGTATTCGTTAGTTTTTAATAATGTGAGTACTAAATTTGCAATATTATGAAACCATAAGGACCAACCTTAGCCACACCTACAACCTCACCACCACCACTCTCGATTTTCTGAACCACTGCATCACCGGAAAACTGTGACCCACGATGCTACCACACCACCAAGGGGTGTTTGTTTTTTGAAAAAACCTCTTCAAAACCTCTTCATCTGCGCGCTCGCAGACACGAGAAGAGGTTTTACTTCGCAGATTATTAATTTTCTGAAAACGTCTTCCTAACGTCTGCACGGAGAAGATGTGGAACAAGGTCTTCACAACCTCTTCTAAACTCTTCTGAATCCATTTCTCTTCCCCACATACCCACCTCCCCTTCCCCTTCATTTGAGCCCTAACAACCGGTCGGCCCCCGCTTCCCCTTCACCACCGTCCGCACCTCGCCACCGTCGCCACCTCGCCACCGCTTCCTTTTCACTACCGTCGACACCTCGCTACCCGCTTCCCCCTCCCCCTTACAAGAAGGAGAGACTTCAACAGAGATTGAAACACTGCCATTGTATAATGGCGACTTTGGATTCTCATCGCCGCTGTTTTCGTCTTCGTGGTGGTTCCTGATGGTTGTCGGAGGTTAGCCTTCTAATTTGTCTCAAATCGTCCTAGATCGAATGGGGGGCAAGTGGTTGGTGAAACCTAACAAAAACGTGGTTTTATTGGTGTTTCACGGAGGTCCTGGCGTAGGCTACGCTAGCCAGCGTAGCCTACGCTAAGGGGTATTCTGCTGTTTTTTTGCTAATGCTGGCGTAGCCTACGGTGGAAATTTTTCTGATGCATTTTGAATCTTTATTTCTTGACTCCTCCAACGCCTTGTTTCACTATGAAAGCTTCCAACTTGGTTATTTTACCCATAAAATCACTTCAAACTCCTAGTTAACCTATTCAATATGATCAAATGCATAAATACGAGCAATCAAACTTAATATTTAACATTTAAACACTTAAAATAACATTTCAACACACTCACATCAATCACCATGGATTTCTGATCTACGCCGATGAGAAGCCGACAAAAGATATCCATTTGATGAACCAGCCAACCATGGTGTCATTGACGAGACTTGATGATGATAGAGATGAGTTCTTTTTCTTCTTCTTAGTTACGATTGTATGCCAAAGTCAAATTTAATATTTTTGGAATACGTTAACTAATCATTCTTCGTCACCGTTGTCTTTTTCTCTTAAAGTAATCGTGACTATCTGAGAATTTGTTTCAATTGAAGATTCATACTGTCAGACTTATTTGATCTTACTAATTGTTATTATTTTTCTCGAATAAATAATGAATTTTCTAGAGAACTAAAAGATCTTTTCGAAAACTTACAAGAGCTTGCCAAACAAAGCCTAAAAGAAAAAAAAAACAATGGTATGACTAGCATAACATCTACAATTGGATTTGAAAAAGAATAGGCTTTAGGCAATTTGGCGAAGAATATACTACTCGGATAAATTACAAAATTAAGATAGATCAAATTAAAGATATTAAGTATGAGAGACATTTTTTTTGTTAAGATAAACATTTTGATTGAGTTATTGATATAAGAAAAAAAAAAGTATGACAAAAAAAATCATTTTTTCCACTCAATCAAAATCCTTCAATTCTCATAGAAGGATAGAAAAAATCATAGTTTCACACAACTTCTTAATTGAATTATATGTTATTATCAACAAATTCAATTAAATTCTAAATATACACGTATCAAAAGAACTCAAAGGGGACCTCAAGAAACATCATTCTCACTATAGAAAACAACAATAGGAAACAAAATACCATACAGCTTTAGTTTAATGGTATGGCTGATATTCATCCCAACATATTATTATCTTTGATCTATTTAAGCCATATAACAATAACAACTAGTGCAAGTTCATAACATCCCATATTATGGAACTACTCAATCTTCTTCTTCTTTCCTCTATCCCCCTCATATCTTTCCTCTACCTTCTTTCCAAAATCATCAACAACGAATCAAGATCAATCGATCCACCGGGTCCTCGTGGACTTCCCTTCATCGGAAACTTGCACCAAATCGATCAATCGACCCTCCATATTACCCTATGGCAACTCTCAAAAACCTACGGCCCGATCCTATCACTTCGCTTTGGTTTCATCCCAAACATCGTTGTATCGTCCGCGAGTCTAGCAAAAGAAGTCTTGAAGACTCAAGATATTATCTTTTGTAGTAGACCATTATTGATTGGCAACCAAAGGTTATCTTACAATGGGCTAGATGTAGCATTTACCCCCTACAATGACAAGTGGAGAGAAATGAGAAAGGTTTTTGTAACTCATCTCATAAGCACTAAAAGGATACAATCCTCTAGACATATTCGTGAAGATGAGGTGTCACGTGCTATGAACACTATACACGCGATAGCACTTTCATCTAAGCGTGTAAACTTGAGTGAACTCGCGAAGAGTTTAACGAGTACTATCATGATGAGATTGGGCTTTGGCAAGAGGTACCAAGATGGACATGAAAGAACGAAGGTTCTTCGACTACTTTTTGAGCTTCAAGGGACTATAGTTGATTTCTATGCTGCGGATATTTGGCCCGGTGTGCCTTTTGTTAGTTTGGTTGATAGGTTCATGGGCAAGATGGATCGGTTGGAGAAATGCTTTCAAGATTTTGATTTGTTTTACCAACAACTGATTGATGAACACGTAGATCGTCGAAACAAGAAGTCTCATGAGGAAGATGAGGATGTTATTGACGTTTTATTACGACTTATGGAAGATAATCTCTTAGGCATCACTCATAAGCACATAAAAGCCATGCTCATGGTAATCTATATTTGCTCTCTCTATTTTCTAACTTCACATGAAAAAACATATGTATTTTCTAAAAGATGTATTTTTATATTTGTTTATATAGGTTGATAAATGCTAATCATAATATAATTATTTTTATAAAACTATAATCCCAATTGAATTCTACATTTTTTTATGAAAGAAACTCTGTATCCTTGATATATATTTGATTAAAATTTAAATATATGCATGTATATCAATTTATTATAAGATTGGTACCCTACAAAACTAACAAAATTCACCAACTAATCCATCAGAAATCCGTTGACAAAGTCGCTAGCTGGTTTCGATATGAAGTTATGCTAATTAAAGTATTAGATCACATGGTGATTAAACATTACATGATGTAAGCCATAAATAATATACCCCAATGTAAACTAGGGCTTGGATTATTTTGTTTAGGTGAGTTTAATTTTTAGCAACCGATTACCAACAAGTCCTAAAAAATCAAACTTAGACTGTTTTACCTTATGGCACCTTGCTCCGAGACATGATTGAACAAATTTCACCATTTTCTCATTATAGGATCACACTTATAAAGTTACAATAATCTTTTAACTTGTTTATGGTATACAATGATTGGAATTTTGCTAAAGTAGAAGGTAATCCTTCACCTATTTTTTTTTTTTTGCTTTTTATGCTCCAGTGTCTAACTATTTCCATATTTCATATTTAGAATATACTCGCAGCCGGGACAGATACTAGTGCGGCCACTGTGGTTTGGTCGATGACATTGTTAATAAAGAACCCTAAAGTAATGCAGAAAGCACAACAAGAAGTGAGAAATGTGATTGGAAATAAAGGTAAGGTAGATGAAGATGATCTTTACAGACTCACTTATCTAAAGGCAGTAATAAAAGAGACCATGAGGCTATATCCTCCATCTCCTCTTCTATTGCCTCGTGAAACAATGAAAGATACTGTTTTACATGGCTACAAAATCAAGCAAAATACCATAGTTCACGTGAATGCATTTGCTATTGGAAGAGATCCTGAGTTTTGGGATAGCCCAGAGGACTTCTCCCCTGAGCGATTTTTATGTAGTGATATCAACTTCAAGGGTAATGATTTTGAGCTGATTCCTTTTGGGGGTGGTAGGAGAATATGCCCGGGGATATCACTGGGAGTTGTCATGGTGGAGCTTTTACTTTCGAATCTTCTTTACTTGTTTGATTGGGGTTTGCCGGATGGTATAAAAAAAGAAGATATAGACTTGGATGTTTTGCCTGGGATTACGATGCACAAGAAAAATGAACTTTACCTTCTAGCTCATGTGTAGTTTTAAATGATTATTATCTAAAATTTATGATATTTTAAAGGCACAACTTCTTGAGAATAATGTAAAGGAAGTAATCTCAAGCTCCATATTTGTTTATTGTATACTGGATTATTTAAAAAGGAGATATAAAATTTACTTTCTACTCCCTACAATTATCACACATCTTACTATCCATCTTAGTACCTTACAATCCATGTTAAATTATGACACGTGTCAAAAAAAAAAACTAAAAAAAACTTTAAGAAAGAAAAAAACTAAAAAAAAAACTTTAAGAAAAGCAAAAGAAAAAAAAAAAAACTCAATAAAAGAAAAGGCAGCAACGGGGTTTTCCCCACACCAAACCAGTGCACCAAAACCACATTGAGGTAAACTTCTAAAAACAATTTATTTCACACCTATATTAAATACGAAAAAAAAACCCTTGCTTCTGGTTAAATTATGACATGTGGCATGTCTAAAAACAATTTATCTAACACATATTAAACATATACTTGATGCAAGATGGTAAGAGATACATGGTTTCCTGAGATGCTAGATAACATCGATTTTACACGTTGAGAATGGTCAAGCTACCTTTGTCACTAGTGAGGTGACCATTCACATCCAATGTTAAACGGAAACATCATATAATATTTGAAAAAGACATGTGTTCTTTGATGTTAGGGTTCAAAATGAACTTACAAATCTTATATAAATTCAAGGACATTTTACTCTAAAATAAAAGATACCATACAAATCAAGAAGTTAAAAAAGATTAAAAAACCAAAAAGATTAAAACAAAAAAGATCCTTAAAATCAAGAAGAAAAAAAGGAAAAAAATAAATCGGGCAAATATTAAGCTGTCACGAGGATTAAACTTGAGTGGCCTTGGGCACACAAAGAGAACAAGGAAAAAAAGTAAAGAAAACTACTTGTAATTAAAATTAAACTGGTGCTCTCTGAAAGATTTTTAATTACTAATAAATGGATACATATTTTTTTAAATATACAACAAGACCAACATTTCTTGGTGTATTGGTTTAAAAAACCCTTCCACGTACTTACAATGATTTCATCTTGTCTCGATTAGTTTCTTGATAGTCGTGGTTTATCATATGCCATTATTAAAAAACACAAATGCAAACAAGAAGTTAGAAAAAAAATGCTCTCCCCTTCCCAACCACCAAAACAAGATGTCATATTCAATCTTCACCGCTTCATTGTAGGAGCACATGTGGTGCATAACGATGGCTAATGTAAGATGGTCCCTTTCTCTTGTGGCGTTCAACTTCGATTATGACTTTGTAAATGATGATATGGTATACGTGGTTTCATTGCTACTCACACCTTTTATACAATACTTTTTAATTGTTTCAAATAAATGTTCACGTTTCTATTTCAGTTGGTCATGAAATAAAGGTTCTAAGCTTCTCATTTTAATCTTAATTTTTTACACTACATTAATTAGTTGTACTATGTCTAATACTACATGGACTTTAGGGGTTAAGTTGGTATTTGGTTATTACACGATAACTAATTGTATTATTTAAAGAGATTTAGTGTGTTTTGTAGCTCCACGAGCTCTGACACGAAAGAAAAGAGTGGAGATGTGGAAGAGAGAAGTTGATAAGAGAGGGAGCTTGCATCCGTAGCAACAAACCGTCATAGGGAAAGAATCAAGCATTGTGAGAGGGAGAAGGAAAAATGTTATTATCAACCGTAAAAGTTTATGGGTTCGTTAGCCCAAATTTCGGAAGTGGAGGCTTGTTAGGCTCCGGCCCATTGCAATGCCCTCAAACTTGCTTATCTTGTGTATATGAAATTTTTCTATGGAGAGAGTATTTGTTTTGTTTAGGTTTTAAAAAAAAGGTTTGGTTTACAAAGAATTTGTTTTTTTCTTTTGAGTTCATGCACTTCTATTTATGTTTCAATATAGATTCATGATAATAAACAGTTAATAAATACTTTTTATAAAATTTGAATTCCGTTTAGATTTCCATTAATTTGCAAAGTAAATTTAATCTTAAGTGTAATTGTAATTAAATCATTTATGCAATTTCTATATAATAATAAGAAGGATTTATATGTCAAAAGGGCATATATGTGGTCTAGTGGTACTTAAAAAGTGGTGTAAATTAAATAATAAATTTAATGGGTGTATTTAATTTCTATTTTAAACAAAGAAAAAAAATGCATAAATGATAGGAGTCGTGTAACAAAAAATATCATGCATAGATCGATGTAGATTCGTAAGGCTCTAATGCATCCGTTACATCCTTATCTTACATCCATCTACTGATCTAGTCTCTATATACAACCAAAACTACTAGTTAAGGTTCAAAAAACTTCTTCAACAATGCCACTATCTTTTCTACTTCTTCTTCTTCTTCTTCTATCTCCTCCATTCTTATACCTCATCTACCTTCTTCTCAAAACTATCCTACACAAATCAAAACACAATCCATCAGGCCCTCTTCGACTACCTTTCGTCGGAAACTTACACCAAATCGATCAATCGAACCTCCATACGTCCCTATTGAACCTCGCCAAATCCTACGGTCCGATTGTATCCCTACGCTTTGGTTTCATCCCCGCTATCGTTGTATCTTCAGCGACTCTAGCGAAAGAAGTACTCAAAACACAAGATCTCATCTTTTGCAATAGGCCTACGTTGGTGGGACAACAAAAGGTGTCTTACAATGGACTTGAAGTCATATTTTCGCCTTACAACGAGTACTGGAAAGAGATGAGAAAGATCTTTATGGTTCATTTGTTAGGGCCTAAAAGGGTTCAATCTTTTCGCCATATTCGTGAAGATGAAGTCGCGAGTGCGATGAAGACGATACATGAGCTAGCTCGTTCGTCTAAAGTGGTGAACTTGAATGAAATGATGAAGAGTTTGACGAGTAGTGTGATGATGAGAGTGGGGTTTGGGAAGAGGTATCAAGATGAACATGAAAGAAAGGAGGTTATTAATCAGTTAACCGAAGTTCAGGCGATTATGGCGGGTTTTTTCGCTTCGGATCTTTGGCCCGGGTTGCCCTTTGTGGGTTTGGTTGATCGGTTGTTGGGGAAGATGAAACGGTTAGATGAATGCTTTGGATATTTTGATGTGTTTTATCAAGAACTCATTGATGAACACCTCAACCCTAAAAACCCTAAGGTGAAGGAGGAAGAAGAGGACTTTATTGACATTTTACTCCGACTCAATAAAGATCAACTCTTCAACCTTAGTCATGATCACATTAAAGCCATGCTCATGGTAATAAGTTTTTGTACTTTTTTTCTTCTTTTCTTCAGTTTTATGGTTATAAATCATTGGTTACTGCAATAAACTGTTTTCAAACCTATGATTTATCAGAAAACGACCTTATCTGATGACACCATGGTTATAATTGTTAAAAAAGGTTCAAGCTTCTATAATATTAGACTGATATAAAAAAAACATACCCTTAGTTTTTACAAAACAATGGTACATATGGTATTTATCTAATACTAATATTTTACTATTAGAAAAATGATCAGTCTTTAAACTTTTAGAAGCAACACATTTTGTAACAAAAAAAGTTACATGTACCGATGAGAATGTTACATTATTTGATAATAAAGTTGTTTAAGATACAATGCAACTTCAACTTATGTAATGTTTGGTAGATGTTGTTTAAAACTTAATGCAATTTATAAGGCCTATTATATAGCATTTTACAGGGTTGCATTAACTTCGTTTTGCTATGATCGTTTTAGGATGTACTAGTAGCCGGAACGGATACTAGTTCGGCAATGGTGGTTTGGGCAATGACGGCACTAATGAAGAACCCTAAAGTAATGAAAAAAGTGCAAGAAGAAGTGAGAAATGTTGTCGGAAAGAAGGGTAAAGTAGACGAGGATGATCTTCCAAAACTTATCTATATGAAGGCAGTGGTAAAAGAGATCATGAGGTTATATCCTACGGTTCCTCTTCTAGTACCTCGAGAAACAACAAAAGAAACAACCTTGAATGGCTACATAATCAAACAAAATACTTTAGTATTCATTAACACATTAGCTATCGGAAGGGACCCTGAATCTTGGAATAGCCCAGATGAGTTCTTACCGGAACGATTTTTGGGTAGTGATATTGACTTTAAAGGGAATGACTTTGAGTTGATTCCCTTTGGAGGCGGTCGAAGAATATGCCCCGGAATCACAATGGGTGTGGTCACAGTGGATCTTTTACTTGCTAGTCTTCTTTACTTGTTTGATTGGGGATTACCAGATGGTATGAAGATAGAAGATATAGACTTTGAAGTTATGCCAGGAATAACTATGCATAAGAGGAATGAACTTTGCCTTATACCTCAAGTATACTTCTAATTAAGCACACTTTAGATATAAATTATTCTTACTATACACATGAATATATAGAAAGTTGTTAATACATTATTACTACCAAACATCATGAGTCAGTAATAGAATCATTCCACGTTACAAAGGCGAAGTGTGTGAAAATATATCAATGAATAAACAAGGTTTTAAGAATGACAGACATGGCAAATGAATTTTTATTTTGTGTTCGCATTTGTTAATCAGATTGCAATTAAGTTTAACATTAGTTTAATCATTTCACTCAGCATTTCGGGTTCTAGTTTTTATAATCAAATAGACTTTAAAATACTAATCACATTCAATGTGGATAACTGGATACAATATCCTACTTTTAATAAGTATGTTAATTAGATTTTCACATGACTTAAATGACAATAATTAGTAGTAAAAAAATCTTTTCGTTATTGTGATGGTCAAAACTTTACTTTGAAAGTACTAAATCAATAGATGTTATGACAAAAATGGTTTGTTAACGATACAATTTTAGTAAATTTCTATTCATTTTGTTTTACAACTAGTAGACACCCACGCTTTGCGACGGTGTCATCATTTGTTGTGGTATATATTCAAATGTAACATTATGGTTTGGGTCTTCAAATTAGTAAAATCTAATATAACCAATGGGTGTACAAATTAATATAAACTCTAAACATAACTAAAGGGAAAAACAAAGAAAAACAAAAAAAACAAAAATTCATTATAAAATATTCATATTATGTGGCTGGGCTAACGATTTTTTTCCTTTTACATATAGTTATAAATTGTTGTGTAATTTATCGTGAGGATTTTAAATTGAATTAAAAAAAATGAAAGAATATAAAACAAAAATAAAGAAAGAAAGACCAAAAAATCTTAAAAATAGGTGTTGTAAAAACTGAGCTTTGTTAAATTGTTGTTTAACTGAATGTATCTAAAGAGAATAATATTAAAAACCTATTATTAGACATACATTAAACCATTAAATATTATGAGTTACCGTACATCGTGGCAAAATGTCTATATATATAATAAAGGTGTTTATAGTTTAGTTTTGACAGCTTTTAGACCATAGTAACACTTTTTGGTCACTCTAAAACAAAAACTTAGAAATGAATCCAAATCGAATCTATTATTAAAAATGTGGTTTCATATTTTTACCCTAAAATTAGTTTTCTTGTTTTCTAAACCACATTCTTTTTACAAAAGTTGAGCCGAGTTAGAGACTGTTTGATTTGCTTCGACCCGGTCAATGTCAAACTTAGTGACCCGTTTAGATATTTTGGCCGGTCGGTATGTTTGATTTTAAAACTTTCGCTTTTAAACCAATTTGGCACCACTACCCGTACATATTTTTCTCATCATCGGTCAATTTTGAAACAATGTCTTACTCAATCACCACATTCTGATCGAGACTTGAATTTAAAATAGTCCCACTCTGTTTTGACTCGGAATCCCTGCTTCCAAACAAACACAAATTGGCGAGTCATGTTTGAAAACACAAAATCCGTGATCCGTGTGAGTCTTTGTTACCCAACCACAATTCTCCACGTACACAAGGGCAACCAATTAAAACACAGCGTCAAGATCGATGACTTTCAAACCCTCAAAATGCCGTTGAAGACTTGAACCCGACGTTTTCTCCCTCTATATATACCCAAACACACGTTACATGCTTCGCCTTTTCCCCAATCTAAAACCCTAGCTTCTCAAATTTCATCAATCTTCTAATTCATCAATCTTCAGGTATGCAAATGCTTCGTTATCCTTATTGATAATATTATCTGTTTAAATCGTTGAATCGTTGATTTCAGCCGTAATCGTCTAATTTTGTTGTGATCTTCAGTGTGTGTTTCGAATCGCAATGGCCCGTACAAAGCAAACTGCTCGTAAATCGACTGGTGGTAAAGCACCTAGGAAACAGCTTGCTACCAAGGTATGTGATTTTGATCACATTAGATTCAAATCTAGACTTAATTTGGTTTTCACCGACGTCTTTCTCACAATTTTTTTTACAATTATTCGCAATTTTTGTTTCACAGGCTGCAAGGAAATCTGCTCCGACGACCGGAGGGGTGAAGAAGCCTCATCGTTACCGCCCTGGGACCGTCGCTCTTCGGTAAGCCTGCAATTTGACAATTGCAAACCCTAGAATTTATTAATTCGTTTCGCCAATAGCTAGGTCAAAATCAATCTAGTTTATCTGATAAAATCCCTAATTCGCAACTTTTATTCATTGATTGCAAATTGTGTATGGTTACAGTGAGATCCGCAAGTATCAGAAGAGCACAGAGCTTCTCATTCGTAAGTTGCCATTCCAAAGGCTTGTTCGTGAAATCGCTCAGGATTTCAAGGTTATTACTTAATATTGATTTCATCTTCAAAACTTTATGTTTTATCATTCTTTGGCTTCATGTATGTTCTAACTCCTTTCTTCATGTGGTAGACTGATCTGAGGTTCCAGAGTCACGCTGTGTTGGCGTTACAGGAGGCTGCAGAAGCTTACCTTGTGGGTCTGTTTGAGGACACTAACTTGTGTGCCATCCATGCTAAGAGGGTTACCATTATGCCGAAAGATATCCAATTGGCTAGGCGTATCCGAGGGGAGCGTGCTTAATTTAACTGGAATGATTGGAATTCTAGTTTGATTTTGTGTTTTTGTTTCAAGGATATGCATGTATTCTCTACATACTGAACCTGTTTACCTAGTGCTATGTTTTAGAGGTTCTCTAAGAAAACTTATTAGTTTGTCATCGGTATATGGTATGAAACTTGATTTGGTGATCATAGCATCTATGAAACTTGATTTTGTGATTTGGTGATCATAGCATCTTTACATAAATGTGTTTCGATTGCTGTTGGAACTTTGAGTGAGTGATTGCATACAACTACTATTTTCATGAGAAACTAGTACTTTAACATCAAATGTTATCGGATGCTATTTTGACAAACCATTGTTAACCATCGTAATAGTCTGACCTTAGACTGACAGACCATTGTACATTTGTGCACTGGAGGTGCCGTCCCCACTGCAAACACTTCCAGGCCAGCCCTCTAAGTTGGTCAAGGTCATGCTTCACAGTTTAGTGGTGAAGATGTTACAATTTCAAGTTTAGAAAAAGGCTACGGTTTTTTGCAGTAGTGATCCTTTCACTGTCATATGTAAGGGAAAAGTATAAAGTTTAGCTGCTAATTTCATAGAAAGATTAGACAAAGAGTATAGTTGACAAAGCTAACCCAAATACTAAATTTTAGGTTCATATGCGCTTTTCGTAATAACTTCATGGGTTATATTGGACATGAGGAAATTTAAGAATGGGTTGAACTAAAACAAATGAGATTAACAACGGGTCAAGATGGGCCGAATTAAAACTAGAAACGGATAGCAACGGGTTGTTAGGTGGTTTGTCGAGCAACCTAACACTTTGCTCGGTTGCTATCGTAATCCGCTTTTAACACCATAACGTGGCAAAACTCACTACTCATGAGTCATGACTACAAGCTTTCAATCACCACTTATACTCCCAATCACCGCCTATACTCCCTACCGCTGCCGCCGCCACCTACGTAACGTCGTTAAGTTGAGAGAGAGAAAAAATATGGTGTGGATGCTACACTCATCACGTAGATGCACAAACGAAACGCCATTAAAACAAAGATTATGATTCCAAATGATCTATTTTGCGTACGAGTATTCTTATCGATCAGATTAAACTAAAGATAATGCAAACAAAAAAAATGGACCTATCTTGACCCACACTACTCATCCTGACCCAAATCTTTTCTAACCTAACACTTTGTCCGACCCGACCCGCCCATTTTGTCAGTTGTAATCAAATGTATGATTTTCTTGGAAATGGAGAATTTTGTATTTTTT
>BJCM01065718.1:0-11432 GCA_018326385.1 Flaveria bidentis | reverse complement strand
TCAATCAAATTATTTATTTGTTAATCTTTATAACTTTTATAGAACTTGTAAACTTTATAATTTGATTATTTATTTTCAGTATTTAAAATTCATTTTATAACTTTATAAGTTTTAATAAGTCTTTCACATTTAGTTATTTTTTGTAACATGATTAATAAACTTTATAATTTTATGAAAAAGAATTATTTATCAATCAATAAGTTGATTACATATTTAATGTATTTGATCCATTTATTAAGTAAATTAATAATGGAAGCTCAAAATGAGTTCGGGTTTGGGTTTTAACTTGGAAAAATGGCGGATGTTACACTGTTGACTGACAACAAATGTCGATCCCTGTCGATACATATCATCATGGTAGCAAAACCCCCGACAATTGATCCACACTGGAAGGCACATAGCCCGCTCATGAATACGGATCCATCGTCATACATCAGACTCACATAAGTGAAGTCTATCGTAGTGCTTGCAAGACTTTCAATCATCATGCGGGCCCGTGGTAATATTTGTTAAGTTTCACTTCTCATTAATATTATCTTTCCCTTCTCTTTACATAATACTTTACTTATTACACATATAGCATTCAAGTAAGGCTTTCAAAAAAAATCTTTTTCATCGCAAGAGAAAGTAACTCAAGGCATCATAATACATCGTAAACCTCATAAATCATCATTAGTAGGAACATTCAAACCACTTAACCTATCAATCACTAGCTTACTATTCAGCGTACTTCATGTATAGTAAGCATACATCTTAAGGCTAATAGGAGAAAAGTCATATAGTTAAGCATTTAACATCATGAAGGTATGCATAACGGCCCCAAAAACCGTTGAAAACTTTGTAAAAGAGGGGCTAGTTTTCACCTGGTCTCCACAAATAACTTCACCTAAAGTATGCTTATGATACACAGCCTGCATATGAGTTAACATACAAACAGGTCATTTTCTACACAGCTTCTCTGCTAGTTTCGCAACTAGTTCCGCGTGGCATTTTCACCCAACCTTTAGGTATGCATGGCTGTGAAATTACCAGCAAAACTATAGTTTCGTTGGATGATCCATAGTTTCGCAGAAAGAACTGACAGTTTCTCTGGACACATAAAAATGACGATCCAACCCGTTTTTAACCCAAAACTTCAACTTTTTACTTTCAAATCCTTAGTTTTTCATCCATGAACTTATATCTAAGCTTTTTACATGATTTCATGCATAAAATCGTGACTTTTGTGTTGACTCTTTACCACTTTTCAAAACCCAAAAACCCTAGAATCCGGGTATGATTAAAGGGGACGTTTGGATGATGATTATTACCGACATTCTTGCTATTTCCTTGTTGTTTGATTCCCAAAAACATAGATCTTCAATCCTTAGATCCATAAAGCCTCAAATCTTCACTTTTGTCCACTTTCTCTTTCTCTACACACTCTCTCAAGAATGTTGGTGTATTTTTTTATATTAAATAACCCCTAACTAAGCCCATTATTATTAATTGGCTCATTTTGAATTTTCAGGGCGTTACAAAAACAATTAACAGCAATGAATGAACGACAAAGATTTGATTTAACAGTATTTCATTAAAACGCAATTAATGATTACAGAAAATCAAACGATGATGATGAATATGATGATTGTTATGATTGACTACGAGGTTTTTGGTGTAACTGATGTGGCGGCTGCTAGGATTTGTGATTGATTGATATGTTGATACGAATATTGTTAGGTATTCAACCGTCGTCGAATGTGGTAGCCTAGGCTTAGTATTTATAGGCACAAGGATTTTGTTAAGAAAACAATGAATCTGTTGGAGTCAGTGTTTGACTTTGTTGACTTGAGGTACTTGATGAAGTATATAAGTGTTGGTCTTCCGTAGAATTTATGTATTCCATAGGAGTTATGTCTTTCGTAGTAATTTTCACTTAGACTCTTCACAACATGTTGTTCATCCGCAACACCTTACTTACGGAAGAAAAAAGTGTTCATCCGCATATATTTCATACACTCAGTCAATTCAGAAAATTGACTAAGTATGATGTTAATACTGTTATGACACATAATCGACATATATATGGGTTAACTATATATATAATGCATACATTATAATAATGAATTACAAGAGTTTATTACAAAATATTAATTAAAATACTAAGCCTATACAAAAGGATCTAGACCTATGATTCCGAGATCTAACACGGGTTTATACTGATTTTAATGCTCCAACTAGATTAACCCAGGAACACTCTGAACGAGGAAACTTCCCATTATGGAAGAAACTTTAATTTTAAATATGAGAACTTAAACTTTTGAAAAACAATGCAGTGGTTTTTTGTTTATATTTTTTAATTACAATAAAAATCATTATTTTTTATTTCTTTTTATCAATTAAATCATACATTTATATACTGTTATCACTATTTTTTCTCACTCTTCCACTTACAATCATTTATAAAAAAATATTAAAAAGTTTATAAAAATTAAAAAGTATTTTCCTCAAATATACAGTTAAATACTAACATTTTCTTTCCCACAACTATTTCTTATAACATAAAAAACACACTCCCACAGTTATCAAGAATCTCCACCAAATTTAATTTATTACACATGTGATTTTATAGTTTTATAGTTTTATAGCTTTATAGCTTTATATGCAACTGTCCCAAAACTTCAATATATAAACAACAACAAAAAAAAAATCTACGATGATTTATTGATCACCGGCACAGAATATTTCATATTTCATATTTCACTCATAAATCTAGGGTTCATATATGATATACCATCTCTCGCACATACCGATCTAAACCAACGCTACCTCATAACGCTTTCAAGGTACCGATTCATCTTCATCTTCATCTTCATCTTCATATTCATCTTCTTCATAATCTCTACTTTTCTATCGTTTTGATGCTTTTTGTCCGTACAATTTCCGTCAATAGCTGTGTTAATCGTTGAATACGTGTGTATTGTTGTATTTCTGATGGATTTAGCTGTTTTATGTGTCAGATTTGATGTATTCTACGTCGTTATGTAGGTAATCGTGTTGGTTTTCGTTGTGCTGTTTAATTTGTTTGTTTTATGGTGTTCGTTGTTGTTGATTCGGTGTTTGATGCTATGTTGTGTGCGTCGTGAACGATTTGATGCGGTTTACGATTTACGAATAATTTGTTGATTATCTATCTGATACGGTGTTATGTCTGGGGATTTAGAATTAGAAATTAGGTTATGGTGTTCTAAGTTTTGCAGTTTGTGATATAGCTAAAAAAACTGAAAACTGTATACTGGTACTTTTTCAAATTATGATGTGTTTAGTGATCTTAAGTCATTTAAGTTAATCGCTCACTGGGGTGCACGGTAAAAGAAATATGTAAGGGACGATATTTAGACCTGGAAAAGTATAATTGGTTTCTAGAGAAGTGAGTAAAAGGGGAGTTATAGGTAATCAACTTTCAGTAGTGGATGTGCTTAGTGCTCAGTTAGTCATGTGAGTTAATTGATCACAGGCGGTGGATACTTCTTGAAAAGTATGATCGACTCTTTGAGTAGTTAGGAAAAACGGAGTTCGTATTTTTTCATCAAATGCTTTATCGGCTGCATTTAAGTAATTGGTTTTCAGTAGTGGTTAATTGGTTTGAACTTGAACTTCACATGCTCTCATCAAATTTGTCCAAGGGATTTTTGTATCTTGGATGTTATTTATTTCAGATTAAGTATATAAATATTACAATTTAATTGGCATGTTCTGTTCCCATAGCCATAGATCAATTGAACATTATAATCAAGGTTCATCAGTGATTCTATTACATTCATTTCATTTCATCCAACAATTAAAAGCAAGATTTTTCAGTTGCTAAATCCATATGCATATAGATACAACCTGTTGTAACTAGTAACTATTGAGCTAGGTTTTTCATTTACATGTTTCACCACTTAATTTCTTAGATAAAGATGATATGATGCACATGGTTTTGTTAGCATTCAAATATGATGCATCGCTACATGAGATGAAATATAAAACCAACTTGACCGGTTTTAACTATTTTCTTATTTTTGTTATTTGACCCGTTTGAGTTAAAACGTAAATACTTAAATATCTTTTAGATGTATGATTTGAAGTTTCTGACTCCAATTACGTTCTTGGTCCCATACCCAAATTAAATCATTGTTTAGTTCTCCTCACAAATTATTTTCCACTTCTGAATATGCATTTTACCTTTAATTATCCTTATCTTTAAATAATGCAAGTTCTCTGAGCTAAATTGTATCTTAAATGCACTAATGGGAAAATTAGCATTCTGCAAATTAAGTATTCTGTTACATAGTACTTATATCAAGTAACGTGTTATTGTTTCTGGTCAATAGTTTTGGGATAGAGGGAGGAATAAGCGGATCATTTAGCCTCACAAGTGAGTGGTCCAGTTTTGAAGTATTTGTTTAACCAAATATTCTGTTGATATGTGTTTCTTGCAGAACCACATTCTTCATAATCTTGTGATGGGGGATGCAGAGAATACGTTTCCACCTAACAAAAAGCGAGCTGCTGGTAGAGAATTGTCCCGGGAAAACCCGGATCTTGATGATGATGAAGAGAATCCCGGGCAAGATATGGGTACATTTAAAAGGGCGAGTGATGAAGTGCTTGCAAATAGAAGAATAGTTAAAGTCAAACGTGGTCAAACATCATCAACCACCTCTGCACCTTCATCTAATCCTTTTGCAGCAATTCGTTTGGTACCCCCTACAATTTCCACTCCTGCACCCGTCAATAAGTCACAAGAAATTGAAAATCCGGATTCTGAAAAGATAGGGGAAAATGATGAAAATGCCCTAACAGCCAAGAAAACAAAAAGCGCAGCTGAAAATGACGGGATTACCCCTCAATCCGAGAAAGAGAACTGTGAAAACAGGGACAAGTTGGTCGGAAATGACGAGAATGCCCCTGCAGCTGAGAAAGATGATGAGAAAAAAGAAAGTGATGGAAATACCCCTGTTGAGGAAGAGAAAAATGAAAACAAGGACAACTTATTAGAGGGAAAGGATGGAATTACCCCTGCATCCGAGAAAGTGAACGATGGGAAAAAGGAAAACATAGATGGAAATGACAAGAAGACCCCTGTGGCCGGATCAGTTAACGCTTTCCAACAGCTTTCGAGTAGCCAAAACGCATTCACAGGACTTGTCGGGACTGGTTTTTCGAACTCTAGCTTTTCATTCGGGTCGATCCCAAAAACCGACACGCCCATTTTCTCATCCTTTAGTTTTGGTGCAAACGGAAACTCGTCTCTGTTCGGCAACACAGATAAGAAGACTGAGGAGACCAAAACAACATCGTCTATTATGCAGGAAGTACAAGTGGAAACTGGTGAAGAA
Organism: Flaveria bidentis; assembly: GCA_018326385.1. NCBI lineage: Eukaryota > Viridiplantae > Streptophyta > Magnoliopsida > Asterales > Asteraceae > Flaveria > Flaveria bidentis. The sequence goes on along the minus strand of BJCM01065718.1, from coordinate 6,069 downwards.
AACGAAAAGGCGGTTTTTACAGCGGATTCTATACTTTTTGAGTTCATCGATGGCGGATGGAAGGAACGTGGGAAAGGAGAACTAAAAGTCAACGTGTTGACTTCCGGAACAAGAAAAGCCAGACTTGTGATGAGAGCGAGAGGAAATTATAGATTGATTCTAAACGCGAGTATCTTTCCTGACATGAAGCTGACTAATATGGATAAAAAAGGTATCACGTTTGTGTGTTTGAACAGCACTGGTGAGGGGCAAAATGGTCTTTCGACATTTGCGTTGAAGTTCAAAGATGCATCAATTGTTGAAAAGTTCCGCTCCGTTGTTATGGCACATAAAGACGCCCCGTCGATTGGTGCAGTAAATCTGAAGACTCCTGAAAATTCACCAAAACAATCGGATGAGTAGGAGCAGAAGTGGAACCGTAAAAGGGTAAAAAGGTAAAACTCCACATCTAATGTTGGATCTTGTAGCAGAGTCTTAAGTGTAGAAGGCCTTTATATCTTGATAGACATTTTGTTGTGTAGGAGTCATTTAACTCTTATATGTTATAAGTATTGTTGTGTTACTTGGGAGTCAAGTCTCCACCTGGGCATGCAAGAGGTTCAAATGTTTATCCCACATTTTGCAACTGCCTCACTAATGGTTTTATGTTCATCTTATCATAAATTATGGAGAGGTTAACTGGAACTTAAAGCCTCGTGGGACACTTCGAGGCGTTTATATCCTAAAATATGGAAGAGGCAAGAGCTACCTGAGGCGTTGCTCTATGTATGATCAGATAAGCCTTATGTGCAATCTGAAGTTGCATCTTTTACATATAAGTTTATTTATCAACAAGTTTTTATAATTTTTTAATCGCTTTGGGTGTTTTTTTTTTATTTTGGTCTTCTAGAGATCCTAATTATTTTAAAATTTTGACCTAGATGTGCATGGCGCATCATCTCAACCCCTTGTGGCGTTTTCTAGATTGGCTCGTCGGTTTTTAAAAACAAGCCACATAGTAGTGATTTGGTATGATTAGGTTCTAAGGTTTTTATTTTTCTCAGAGTTGTATCATGGATGCACTTCAGTGTATACTCTCATAGGTTGGTCTTTGTACTCTAGTTGCACTTGATTGACACTTAGCTTAAAATATAATTTTAAGAGATACTACATTTAATCATCAAGCAGATTTAAGGGTGTAAATGATATGTGTCTAGGATTTTGGTGATCACTTTAGAATATGCAAATCTTTCGTGATTGAGAAATTAAAATCAAACGGTGACAGTTAGGTTATTGACATGGTACGATGATGATTTGTTGCAATGTACTTACTATAAGGCCATGTGTTGTAGGGCTAAGCTGAGGTTGAAACCCTATTAATCCGAAAACATTGGCTTGCTGAGTGTGATGGGGCCTAGCGTGATGGTTGTTACAGGCATGAGTGTAGATATTTTTGTTTTTAGTATTCTACAAAGTTTTCCTGTTAATTAACAAATTTACACAATTACTATTGCATCTTTAAATTTTTTTCACACAACATCATTTTTTTCATCACAATCACTCAAGCATTAGAGATGACCTCAAGTCAACTAATCAAGTGTGAATGCAAGAATGTAAATTTGTCAAGGATTGCTTGTTGATACTATAAAGCTTTTAAATGCTTATATTAAGGACACTTCGTTTTTATGACTTCAAAACCCAGGTCACTTGATTCTTGCAAAACATTCGTTTGACAAACTTTTAACCAAATACTAATAAAAACAGTTTTCGTGACACTTAAGATTCATTTCATTTTAAACTATCTTCTAGTTTCACATTGAAAAACATAACCCCCATTCAGTGCAAATGTAAACAATAATAGCTCATAACCAATACAAAATGGCAAATCAATGTCTGAAAACATTGATTTGACTAACACATACGGACGTTTGTACATTACATAGCCATTTAAAAGTAACTTTAAATGACCGATAATTGTTAGTTTTATACATATCATCTTTCGCTGCAATCTCAGTTTTGTATTGTTAAAACAGAAATAGATCTCACAAGAACATGTTAATGCAAGGAAATCAACTCGACAAGATCTTTATACTCATCCGCAACAAAAGATTTAACCTTAAAACCAGGTTTCTCGCTGTTGGCAGTAGGGGAGATATACTTCACACCAACCACAGTTGGTAGACCTGCGAAAGTTACATATATTTTCAAGATGATAAATAATAAAAATAAAAGCTATATACTTTCACAGAGTGCGATCAAGTCCCTTAAAAAAAATTTGTGATTGATCGAGTCCTCATAGTCTGTTTTACCGAAAACAAAAGGTTTAAGAACTTGAACAAATTACCCTCAAAGCATATAAGATTTTTTGACGATAACCCTTTTTTGCCTGATCACTTGGACATACATATACATAAACACGTCTCTTTCTATATATGTAAGTACATGAATGAAATGTATGTATGTACATATATCTATGCATGTATGTGTGTGTTGTGAAATTTCATACGAGCCCAAAAGGTAAAGTTAGAGATACGAAGTAAAGGGGTCCTGTCAGACAGTACCCCTAATAGTTTTTAGTCACAAGTAAATATATTAGATTGATTAGTAATTAACAAGTAGCAACGATATATTGATCCCCTGTTGACCTGTTCAACACCTTTCGAAATGACCAAAAGAACCCATAGACAGAAATTGTGATGCATGTCAAAACAGGTTGGTTGACACAAAGCATGTTTCTCTAAAAGTAACTTCCATAAACACCGAGTGTGAAATATGATTACTAAATTTAACTATTCATAAAGTAATCTGTTTTTATCAAATGTGCAACGCTTTTGGCAACTTCTAACATGTTTCACTCATTCAACTCATGGTCCTGTTTCTTATTATACATATTTTACCCAATAAAGACAAAAGATAACCTGTATTGACCCATACATAAGTAAACATTATACAAACCAAAATTCCACCTTCGTCTCAGATCAGGTGTCGGGTCAATACGGATTATGTTCAACATCCAAAGTTAAAACAGTTATTTCGAGAATAAAACGAGCAACTTTTTTGTGGAATTAAAAGATAAACCAGAGAAAAGAAAAGCACTTACTGTTATGGACTCGTGCATACAAGAGTCTTTCACCCTTCCAATATTCCAAGGGTTTACTTTTAATCCTACTGCTTCTTCTTACACCAGCTGTCCAAGAAGACCCGCCACCTGCAAATTATATAAATAAACATTCCATAATATTAGAAAACTATAAAGTTCGTGGTAATTGTAAGTTTGTAACCAACTTTTACCGATTCACAAAATACGTCCCTAAATCATTTTTGAGCTATTCTATGAAAAACCTGATATGTTTTCATTAATAATGTGGTGAGACCCATTATCACAATAATAATTTAGGAACGAAACAACATTTTAAGTGAAAGTGTGTAGGGTCTTTTTCAAAGATATAACCTTTTGGTGGTTTAACCCATAACTTTTATTTGTTTTATCCAAATATTAATAAAAAATAAAACAAGTGGATATTAATTTCCGTTATCGATCAAGTACCCATGGTTTATTTGCCTAATTCAATAATCAATTCATCAAACATGGATAAAAGTAAAATAAAATAAGTGGATATTATTTTCCGTTATCGATCAAGTACCCATGGTTTATTTGCCTAATTTAATAATCAACTCATAAAATTTAAGTCCGAATAAAACCAATAAAAGTTTAGGGACTTAATTGTTAACTGAGAAAAGTTGGTTGGTTAAAGTTAACATAAACCCAAAAATAAAACATGGAGATAACAAAATTACATTAAAAAAAATGAACAAAGAAGATACCTGCTAGGCTATGGCGCTTCTTTTTCAAATTATTTTTACTTGCTTTTGTCTTCCTTCTGTTATTCGTTGATGTCTTCGAGTGTTCCTGTATTTTTGGAGGAGTTTTTCTTGATATTTTAGGTTTGTAGTATGAAAAGGCTCTCTAACCATTTTCTCCCAATCTTGAAAAACAAAAAGTTGAATAAATAATGTTCCCCGGATAAGGAGGAACACTATTCATTCTTCTAAAATTCATTTCTTTCATTCTTACCTTGTTGGTTATAATAAAGTTATATTACATCTATATCATGTTTTGACATTTTAGTATAGTTTGTTAAATATATATCACAAAACTCATAACTATTGTAAACACAAGGTATCATTCCATTTATCTTTGAATTAATCGGTATTATAACTAATTAAGTTTTGCTATATACTTAAAAAGAGCACTTATAACATAAGAGTACAGTACAAAATTAATCAGCCTTGACAGAACTGCAAATTATTGAAAGTAGGCTTTCAACCAAACTATAAAAAAACTATTTATCTTTAGCTTTAAGATAAATGTAAATAGTGTGTAAACATAAATCATTTTTGTATAAAAAAAGATTCAAAGTTAACTTGTCCTCTATAAGTGAAGATAAGAGGATTAGGTATGGTTTGAGATGGCCTTAGTCAAGACAAGAATTATTGCATCACGAAATATTAACTGAGCATTATTTGTAATTACGCTACTAATATATGTAATATATGTAAATAAAAGAAATAAAAGGATGACTCTAGTTACACACCTTGTTTTGTTGTTCAGGAACAATATCTAGATTTTGAACAGGTAGGCTTACATCAGGGACATTGATAGGATTATCATCTGTTTGAGCTGACAGAAGTAATCAAAATTGGGATTTTAGTATCACAAATAAACAAGACAAAGCAGAATAGTTTAACTAAACTAACAGTTCTCCACCTTGAACAAGTTAAATTAAAGATGGCATGATGGGAAGGTCTGGTAAAGGGTCTAGTTGTAACAGGTCATTTTGTACGGGTTAAAATAGGGCATGACAGGGTTGGGTTGGGTTGACTTGTGAACACCTTTGTCCATTTAAAAGATAATAAACAACTAATGTGTTCGGTCATGGTCGGAAACACACTTTCAAAACAATAATAATCAAGATCTTTGAAAAAAAAATATTCAAAATAGACTTTAAGTAACTTTTAATTAGTTTGACTAGTTCCCCTTTTAGCCTGTTTGAGATAAATATGACCCATATTTAATGACTCTCAGGTATATAGGTTGAAATGAAATTGCCACTTCTTGTCAGAATAGCTTATAAAGGCTGCCAAAGTGAATATATCAGGTTTTAATACAGAACGAAACTGATCAGGTTGTGTTTAGGCCCAAAACATTTTTTTTCTATTATATTATACATTAATGTGTTGATATGAATATAATAACAATAAAATCTACATCATAGATTGTATGCATTGAAAAGACTTTCAACTAGTTCCACCTATTTGACCCTTTTAAGATAAAACACAACCCAACTCAACCATTCATAATTATGTGTCAAAGGTGCACCTCTAATTGGAATACCATATCAAGGCTAAACATAACCACCGAAAAATGATTATGCAAAATTAAAAATTAAAGGATATTTTCTTAATAGCAGTTACGAATAGAACTAATAGCTTAAATAATCAAAGCTTCGTAAAGGTGTTTTAAAACAGGTTGATTTGGGTTGTGACTTGTGTATCTAAAACAGGTCAAATCTTTGAACAGTTATGTATTGAAATAAAACGCTGACTTCATATGAAAGACTATGTGATCAGTTTTGCGATATATAAGACATTAATTAGAAAGGAAAGATTCAAAACAACAAAAACCTGAATGAAATCCATTGCTTTCTGATGGCCCTCTCATAGTGATCTCAACATTTTCTTCTGGTTGACTCGATGACACCACCTTTTCTGTTGTGTCCTCAACCTGCTATGCCAATAGATGGGATCTTTTAGTGTCAATCATCAAAACTAGAGGTGGCAATAACAACTTACTCATGTTGTATTAATCTATAATTGTTACACCCTGAAAGGATCATACATGCCAACTCAATGGGTGAATTGATGATTGTTCAGCTGAAATCCCACAAGTCCAAGATGCAATGCGGATGAAGATATGCAAGAAAAATAACAAGTGTTATCTTCCGCATTAGTCAATGCGGAAGACAAAAATCTGATGCGGACAAGTGTTTACTCTTCCGCATTAACTAATGCGGAAGACATAATACTTGT
>BJCM01065714.1:0-10090 GCA_018326385.1 Flaveria bidentis | reverse complement strand
CCAAATCAGTTGAAAACCAGTAAAAGAGGGGTTCTAGAACTCACCTTGACAACTCTTCGAGCAAGACTTCCTCAAACCCGACCGTAAGAGAGTTCGAACACCTAAACCCAACAAAACACACACACAATCGAACATACGACACACATAAGCACATAATCGACACAAGAACTCAATAAAAGCACACAAAATCTCTCGAGTTCCTACCTTGAATCCGGCCTTCTCCTTGATCTTCTTCAATTCCCGACAGTACGCCTCTTCCTCTCTGAAATTTCGTCTGAAAAGAGCCTGATAGGGGCGAATGGGCGGCCATGCCCTCTTATAACGCCCACTCTCTGTACCTTTGTCCTTTTTTACACCTTTAATCCTCCATCTTAGGTTAAACTTGCATTTGTTACCGTTATTATTCTTTTATTGTCTTCTCTTAAATTTCCGGGTGTTACAGCTGATGCACTCAAAACAGATTAAGTATTTCCTGCATGCATGCATATTGTAAGGAAGTTCATGTCCTTTCTTCCTAGACAATGGACACATTATTGTGTTGTTATCAAGAGAAGTGAGAACCTTACGACTCTTATTCTTACAGAGTTGTATGATATTCTTAGTGTATACTAGATGGAAATGAACATGCAAAATCCATCTGGTAACTCTAGCAATCAAGTGAGTTTAACCCTTCATGTAGTTGAAAGGAATTGTAGAGAACCACAAAATCATCTTATTTGCTACCCTGATAACTCATAAAAGGGTCATTTCATCACCTTCCCAGCGACACCAAGGGAGAGTTACACTCAAGGAGGTCCATTCCAAGAGACAAGCTCTTCATAAGCTTTTGTGTCTGCTAATGAAACTTTATTTTCACCCTTGAAGATCTTGGTTGCATCCATCCAGATGATATGGAGTACATGGAGATAGTTTAACAAATGACACTTCTCACTCACAAAGCCAATAAGTTCTACAAGAGAATAGGAAGAAAGTTTCCAAGCAATGCATCCAATGAAAAGTTTGGGCTGGACAAAAGCAAGATGAAGTGTTAAAACTATAACCAAATGGGATATTATGCTAGAGAGTGAATAGAACCAAGGACAAATGGTGGCCAAACACAAACCAGACCAAACTACACTGACAGAGACAACCAAAATGAGAAGCCAAAGCAGCAAGCTGCAATTGCTATTGAAGAAGGAGGCTTTAACTAGAGCTTTCAGGTAGAAGATGCATCTCCAAATCAAGCACTGATGGCTGACCATGATGAAGTCAATGTATTGGAAGATCTCAATACACCTGAATGTATTGCTAAATTAATAGGTATATATAGGTCCTATTATAACTTAGAGATGAGATCTGATCTTGAGTCTTTGAATATCTTAAAATCTGATTTCAAAAGAGCTAGAAATGATTAAAAACTTTAAATAGAAGATTTAAATAAAACCATTTCAACTCATAAACATGAGCACACAAATTATAGGACTCAAATCAAAGATCTCATCACTAAGTTAACTGAATGTAAGGCTGAGCTTGTGATCAACAAAGTCAGGGCAGAAAAATATGTTCTTGAAGAAGAGACCTTCAAGAACATAATATCCTTATCCTTACATGCAAAAGTTTGTTATCAGAATAAGCAGGGACTGGGGTCTACTGAGATAGCTCTTCCACAAACAATATTGTCCGTAAGATCTCCTAGGTGTGGAGCTTGTGAAGATGAGCTTCCTTTCATAGACCCCATAAGTGAAGAGGATGAAGAGAAGATACCGAAGAATGTCTCCAAGAAGAGTGAAGAAGAGCATTCTAAGAAAGGTCACTATTCTCCTAAGGAGAGAAAGGAAGTTGGAATGGCCAAGTCTAGAAAGAAGAACTTGATCATAAAGGAAAAAAGAAAGTCCAAGAAGGCTCAAGAGATCAAGACCACTTTTAACTCTATGCAGAAATAAGTTTTTATCTCGGCAGGTTTTGAAGTGGTTAAGACCGAAGACTAAAACTTGAACTCTAGTACTAGGAGTTCTAGTTTATGTCCAAATCATTCTAACATCATGAAAAAGACTGATTAGTTGTGTACCACTGTTACACAACCTAAACCATCCAACTCCAAAGTTAGTTCTCACCCTAAAAAATTTCCACATCATCTGCAAAGATAAAGATGGAGAAGGAAAATGATCAAGTTTAGCTTTGTTCCTAAAGGAAGACTCTTAGAAGGACGAAATTGGACTATGTCATGTGTGGTGGTACTTTCATTTTGCAAAGGATTGTCTCTACAATTCTAAAAGTATTGTCCATATGATCAAGAAAGAAACTTCTGAGAAGTTGAAGAAGAAGCAAGCTTCGAAAGGAAACTCTTTTCCTTTCTAAAGCTCCAAAATAAAGAAAAAGACAAGTGAAAGCTTGCTTTTGGAAGAAAAGTTGGTCTCAGAAGAAAATAATACTTCCAAAGTACTAAAGCCTGCTGCAGTGATAGCAAGATCATCCAAAGGTCTAGTTTCCAAAACTTTCAAAGTTGTGAAAACTTTCAAAGCATTGAAAGTCAAGTTTAAGCTTCCAAAGATGGTGTGGAAGACAAAAAAGACCATGTGGCTGAAAGTTCTTCATCAACATCAGCAAATGATCCTCCAAATTTGACCATCGGATTAATTACTGTTCATTGTCTTCAATTTCTTTTGATAAGCCCAATACCAACAAGGTTTGGGTTTTCAAATGTAACAAAACATCTCTTTTGTGAAAGAACAACTCAAGACAAACAGAAATGTATGGATCATTGATAGTGGTTGTTCCATGCACATGAAAGGCAATGAGTCACTACTACAGAACTTTGAGAAAATTGATGGAGGACCAATTGTTATTGGAGGGGATGCTGGAGGTTACATTACTGGAATGGGCAAGGACATAAATGGTAAGCTCAGCATTGAGAAGGTAAACCTTTTTAAGGAGCTTAGATATAATCTTTTGAGTGTATCTCAATTTTGTGATCAGAGTCACAACATGCTTTTCACTGAGCCTGAGTGCATTGTTCTCAAGCCCGGTGTGGTTATTTCTCAAGAGCATATTCTGCTTAGAGCCCTTAGGAGAGGGAACATGTACAAAATGAACTTACAAGAAAACATCTCCCTCATGAGAAGTTTCATTCTTTCTATCTAAAGAAAATAGTGATGAGTCTTTTCTTTGGTATAAAAAATATGGCATGCGAACTTTAAAAACATAAATAAATTAATTAAGAATGATTTGGTAACTAAAATGCTAAAGAAAGAGTTTACAAGTGATGACCATTGTGTTGCATGCCTCAAAAGGAAGAAACATAAGGTGTCTCATAAGCCAAAGGAAAGAAACTCTATCACTACTCCCCTCCACTTGTTACATATGGATCTCTTTGGGCCCACCAGTGTAATGAGTCTAGAAAGGACCTCATATTGTTTAGTGATCACAGATGACTTTACAAGATTCACTTATGTCTTCTTTCTTAGAAATAAGGATTAGAATCCTAAGATCTTGAAGAGTTTCATCTTAAAATTGAGAATTAATGTGATTACAAGGTCAAAACCATAAGATGTGATCAAGGAACTGAATTCAAGAACTAAATCCTTGATAAATTTTGTGAAGAAAAGGGTATTACAAATATGGATGGAGATGGTTGGAGACAAGGATTAGACTCAAGTTCACATTAATGTGGACTCACTCGTTCAGAGTTTATTTGAGGAGAGGATTCTAAGGGCAATGTCATCCTTACCCTAAGGAGCTTCAAACTACATACTAGGATGGGGGTATGATACTGAGAGAAGAGCCCTCATACTTCATAGCTTTCAATGGTAGAAAGAGATCTTCAACTTTCAAACCTTGAATTACTATGAAGGTCTTGATCTTGTCATATTCCACTTGCCAATCCAACTCATCATAAGCAAACTGAAAAAATAGTTGCAAGGATACAAGACTAGATTGCTGAAGTGTTCAAAGCAAAGAAACAAATGTGAGCAGGTAATTTCATTGGTCAACTGGATGTTGAGGTAGACCTTAAGATTAGCTTATAAGGGGAAACCTTGACTGAAGGCCCAGTGATCGAACCTGTGAGCACTATCATAAAATCAACATCTTCAACATTCCATTCCCTCAATAAAACACCTATTGGTGAAGGTATATCACAACCTCTCTCTGGTTGGAGTCTGACTGTTACTTTAGAAAATGAAGGCCAAAACATCCAAAGTCTCTCTTGCATACATGTACAATTGTACTGAAGTAAAATGCTTCGGAATTTTTACACTCTTCCTTAGAAAACATTCTAAGTGTGAAATCTTCCGAAGCCAAGACCAATATCTTCCGAAGCCAAACATGAAGTCTTCCGAAGCTAACTCTTGAAGACAGATTTCTTCCAAAGACTTTTTAACACATGTTATTATCTAATGTACCTTTATCATAAAGCTGGACCACTTTTCCGTTGCAACTCTGATTAGACACCAACTTTACATAAGTTGGTGAAAGGTCCATGCTTTAGAAAATGAAGGCTAATCTCTCTCCACCCTAAGTTACAAATGTCTGTGAGTGATAAAGATAAAAGGATAATGATTCTTGAGGAGATTAAGGAGGAGGAGAGAGAGAGAAAGAGGAAGCTATGGGAGAAAGTTCTAGCGGGTCTTCAAGATTTATGGAAGTTGCTATCAGGATTGCTCACAGATCAAACACTCAAGATGATGAGTTAATAACAACCATGATACAATATTTAGAGACCAAGAACTATGATATTAATAAGATCATTTCTCTTCCCTTAGATAATTTAAATGAACTGGCAGACACACAAGTTGTCTAAGGAGAAGAAAGAGGCAGAGGATGTAGAGTTGCTCCTCAAGACCAAGGAAGAAAGAAGACAAAAAAAGGCTGTATAAACATAATTCTACCCTCTCCCCAGTTCAAGAAAATCCTGAAGAAGAGGCTGTGGCAACTGAACAACCTCAGGTAGATTAGGAGGCTGACAAACAAAAGATGATTAACTACCTGAGTGACATAGGTCTCTATTAAAAAATTTTACTTATTCCCTTGTCATATGAGTACATTGAGTTTGAATACCTCAAGTAGCTTGAGCTACAAGTTCTCAAAGAACAAAAGGTTGCTAAAAGAAAGATGATGGAAGAAGCAGCAAAGTCAAGGGCCATCATCCAAAAGAGTCAAAAGAAATTTGCTAACAGGAAAAGGATGATGAGATTCTTGAAGCTATATGGATTCTCTGAAAGGAGACTTAGTCCAATTTCTCTATCCACCATGGATGAGCATATTAGGGTGATTAAGCAGAATATAAAGAGAGGAGAGCTTGTTGACTTACACTCTCCACTAAGTCAAGCCCATCCGGAAGTGGAAGTTATGGTTGAACACTTTGAGACAACACAACCTGGATCTCTGGTTGAACCTTAGTAAGCTTTATTTTTTGATCACAACATGGTTCAAATCCCTCTCCTTCTGAACTTGTGAGGGAGGAAGACCCAACTAAGAAGGACAAAATAGAATAACCTGGTACTGAAGGCCAGTCCACTTAATTGAAGAGAAAGAAAAGGATGGCCACCAAGTCTGTATCAAAGAAGAAATCAAAGGCATCCACTTCCAGACCTCAGGACGATTCAAAACATCCCGAGGATGTGCAATAAGAGATTGCTCAACCCACTCCAACTCAAGTAGAGCCTCTTTCATTAGGAAGAACCATCTTGTCCTAAACCTTTGCTTCAAATCCAAACATGTGGTATGTCACAAGAGATCAAGGTGTGTCAAGATGTCTACTTTTGGCAATACATGCTTAACCTACCTTTGCATGATCTTTTTGACATGAGAAAGTATTTAGAGAGTTTAAGTGATCCTAACCAATTGTTGAAGAAGGGAATGGTCATAATCATGACAAGGACTGTCAATATCTAAAGACTCTTCTTTGTTTTGGTAGCATCAACCTAGGGGAAAATTGTAAGGCTTATTAAAAGGCCGATGCACTTAAAACAGATTAAGTCTTTCCTGCATGCATGCACTTAGTGCAAAGTAGAAGTTTCTTCAAAAGTTTTATACACTGCATCAGAAATACTCTAAGTGTAAAATCTTCTGAAACTAAGACCAATATCTTCCGAAGCCAAAAGTCAAGTCTTCTGAAACCTCAAAGACAAATTCTTTTAAAGCAAATGAAATGAAGACATATTTCTTTCAAAGACTTTGAAGAACATGCCTTCTCTGATTTACTTTTCATAAAGCTACCAACTTTCTGCTGCAACTCTGAAGATTCATCAACTTATACAAGTTGGTGTATGGCCCATACTTTTTGTAACAATACATTAAGGTTTTGAGTTTGTAACTTTCTACTTTATGTAACTTTCTACTTTATGTACTTTATGTTGGTGAATCGATAATAGTAAGTCTTGTAAGTTTTCATCCATATGATGTTATATGAAAATCTGATTGCGAAACTTGAATCAATTTCTTGAAATAATTGCTAAAGAAACCTGAGTATGTGTATGTTTGAATTTTTTTTTTAATAAAGATTGACTTCAAGATCATATTTATCATTTATGCACGTACATAAAACTTTTGTACATTAAAGAACTCATTAATGATTCTCTTGCGAACTCACATGGTTAATTCTTATATGAAAACACATAAATGATTGTTTTGTAAAAAAAACACATGAACTCCTACTTGAAACATCTTGTTTTTTTTTTGGAATCATGTGCGTATGTAACTCATTTTACATCCATGAACTAAAGTAATGAGACAAAACTAAGAAATAATTCATTGCAGGTGTTGAAAGGAGACGAAAGAATGATGAACAATGCTTGATTCTTGAACAATGAACATGAAAATCATCGTCTGGTGGGGATGCCCTGAGTTGTGGTTTTTGGCCAACGAGGAGTGAAAGAGAAAAAAAAGATGAAAATGATAAAATGGGAGAGTTAAGATAAATTTTGATCTGATTAGATTAATTATACATGAGAAGTGAGAGGAGGATTTGTCTGTTTTTTCTTGCATCTTTGTAAAAATTACATGTGACCATGTGTTAGGTATTTCTCATAACTCTAGTATTTTATGTAATTTTAGGTAACTACTTCTTGGACTCTAGACAAAGTTTTATGTGTGAAATAGCACTATATAGCTTATCAGATAATAAATGTAACCATTTATTTTATATATTAACAATGTGTATCAAAATAATGAAATTCATGGACAAATTTGTGAGTTTCAAAATCAATGTAGGAATTCTTATGATGTTTTAAACATAATAAGGAATTATGTCCTTGCTCATGTCTAAACTCGTGTCAAATGACGTCCTAAATATTGTATCAAATAACAAACAATGATAAAGTTAAAACCTAAACATGAAACAAATGTTACACTTTGTGTTTGTGTTAAAGAAATTATTTTTAATACCTTAAGGTAAAGTATATACAAACACAAAATATAAAAAAAGTCTTTGAACGTACCATTGCTATAGATGTATATTTTAGTTTGACATACCTACTAACTTACAAAGTTAGAAGAAATATTTCTTTTGGTTACTTTTGCTAGTTATTTTTACCCTAACCATCAAGATGAAGTGAATCCATGTATTATGTCACCTTGATGGTGAACACTGATGATGGATGCACAAATGAGGGGTAGGGGGCCTATTGAAAATCCAGAGTTTGTGGTACACTCATATCATATGGTTTAGGCATAAAGGAACCACACACACTTGTGAACCCAATCAAACAATGGTGTCACTTTCTTGATAAAGGTAACCCCATTAAAACTAATCCCCACCAACTACTATTCCTTTATTTTCATTTCATTTAAAAGATAGCCAAAAAGATTCATTGAAAGTCATCAATTGAATATTGATCTCTTTGATATTTTACATGAGTTTACAATCAAGCGATTATCGTATATATATACACATACTTGTATCAAGAATATAATCAGAATTGAAGTTAAAAGAACAGTCTTTTACTTATTAAATCATACTTCAGTTGATGGTTAACATATTCATCCCTTTAGTCATGGATGATCTCTCTTTTATGTGTTTTTTGTAAGTGTTAGAAACGACTACTTAAACGTATAATTATTAAATGATTCTCATTTTGCTAAGAGGCTAGTATGACACATAAGATGATATTTTTACATGAAGTTTTAATACAAGATCTTTGTCTCTCATTATATTTACTTGATATTATATATAGATGCTTAGGTGGTTCTTAAAGGATATTTTTGTATTCAAATATTAAAAGATATCCATTTCTATATAAAATTTGAAATTCAATTAACCATGCCTTATGAAAATATAGTGTTGTTTTAATTATGTTTTGAACTTATTAGATACTATATACTTATAGTAAATATTATAAAAACCAATTTCTTTTTTATTTATTTTTTATATCTTTCTTTATATTTTGTCCCTTCCATTATGCAATGTTGTGTAGCTTGACACAAAAATTTTGTTTCCCATCCATTAATCTTGGAAATTTGGACCATTTGTCACCGTATAAGTTATAACAATCTTTTTCATATTAATAGGAAATAATACATTATTCCAAATTTATATATGACCAAAAACCATTGTTGGATTCCTCACCTTTGGCTTGTAGTGGAATCATTTATTACATATTTTATTTTGAAATTACTTATTTTTTTTTCAACTAATCAAATTGCTTGTATGTGTTTATCTATATTTAAAAATGACATCATACCTATTCAAGAAAATGACCTCCACATTTGTCTTCTAACCATAACTTTAATTACTATTTAAATACTATTATATATTGCCATAAAATATTTGTCTTATATAATAAAAGAAAAAAATATATTTAACTAGCTTTCTTGAATTCATTTGAGTGCAATAATAGAGATAACAAACAACAAAATACAATAGATACACCAAATAGTGTCATAGTGGGATCCATCCTTGAGCTCCATCGCTACCGAGTTGACTCACTGAGTTTGAGTTCAACATGACCCGAGTCATTGCTCAAGAACAATCAACAAATTACACATGTACTAAACAAGTTATGATCTTGTACCCAATTTAGACTACTAATTTGATTTAAAAATCCAAATTACATGATCAAGATAACATTTTCATTCGAATCGGACCGTTTGTCCTAACCATCGAACCCGGTCTGGCTCCACACCGCATCCCTGACTCGACTCAAGTCTCGTCCTTTCAGGGTCCGGCCCGAGCCAACAAAAACTGAATTGGCAGCCGAGTCACGGCTACGGGCATAAGCTCGGGCCAGATACTCATGAGGCGGGACCATGTCCCCGTCTTGATCATAACTTACATCATCGGAGTCATGAATCGACTCGACCGAGTCAACTCGGTAGATCTTCGACCAGTCCGGTACATTCACCGGCGCCGAGGCTGCCACGTGGCGGCGTCCACGTTGCGACCCAAACCCATCTCCAGTGAGGAAATTATGAACGACTCTCGGTGTCGACACCATCTTCACCGGAGCATCCTCAATCGCCGACGACAATCCGCCGGTGGGGCTGCGGTAGCTCCGCCTCGTGGCACCCTCCACGGCGGCGCGTGAGCTCCAATTGCCGCCGCTGCGGTTGACCATATTATCAACCATCGACCAAACGTCATCTTCTCCAAACTCTCCACCGTCGCTACCGTCGTCACCGTCGTGAATTGTGGTGCCACCGTAGCTGTAATTGCTACCCAACAGAAGCTCACTCCGGCTGGTGATCAATTTTCGACCTTTGGCCATAGATCATACCAAAACAACAGAATCTTGATTTTCAGTTAACAGAATCTTGATTTTCCGGCGACCCACGTCAGAAAACCAGCGGAGGAGCTACTATAATGCAAAATAGTTCATAATTGGCGGAAATGTTGTCACACGGAGGTGTGTATAGATAGAGAGATATATATACAATGTAACTAGAAGTTTCAATCATGAAAAGGGGAGTTGAATTTCATTTGAATTTGGGGTGAATTTGAGGTGGATTTCATTTTAGTGAGGGTCAATCAGACAAGTACACTTGATTACGAGGTTGTGAAAATTTGGAAGAAATAGACAAAAATCGTGGTAATATTAGCGATGTCCATGCGCACTTGGAAGTGTCAAACTGTCAAATAATATTATATATATTTTATTATTTTTATTTTTTTACTTTT
>BJCM01065713.1:0-19238 GCA_018326385.1 Flaveria bidentis | reverse complement strand
AATCAACCCATTCATAAGTAAAGTGTAAGTAGGTTGAAGTCGTCACATATTAAAATTATATGTTCTTGTTGACATATATATGTGATGGTCAATGTAGTCGCTGGATTGCTGCTCAGCAGAAGTTACCTCAAGAAAGAAAAGATGACATGTTAGATGGTGAAGGTATATATGGATGCTCGCCTTCATTTCGTGATGCAGAGAAACAAATATTTGGCTGTGAGCATTATAAGCGCAACTGCAAGCTTCGTGCTGCTTGTTGTCAAAAGCTATTTACATGCAGGTTCTGCCATGATAATGTCAGTGACCATACAATGGAGAGGTAAACCTTTCCTCCTGATTAATAATATAATATATCTTTATTTGGTTTCAACTACATGATAATTTTTTTTGCTGACTCATCATTCAGGAAAGCAACAACTGAAATGATGTGTATGAACTGCTTGAAAGTCCAGCCTGTTGGACCAGTCTGCACAACACCATCTTGCAATGGACTTTTGATGGCAAAATACTATTGTAGCTATTGCAAGTTCTTTGACGATGAAAGGTGAGTGATTAGACAGTTGAACTACCTTTCAACTCTTTGATAAGCATCAATATGTTCACAATCTTTTTTATTTTAAATTTTCAGGACTGTGTATCATTGCCCGTTTTGTAATTTGTGCCGACTTGGAAAGGGGCTGGGAATTGACTTCTTTCATTGCATGACGTGTAACTACTGTTTGGGGATAAAGTTAGTGGATCATAAGTGTCGGGAGAAGGGTTTGGAAACTAACTGCCCTATTTGCTGTGATTTTCTATTTACGTCAAGTGCAGCTGTCCGAGCACTTCCTTGTGGTCATTTTATGCACTCTGCTTGCTTCCAAGTAGCACCTTGTTACATTCTTTTTCCTTCGTTTTCCTATATCCAAAACAGTTTGTGCTGATTATTGTCATCTTCACTTCCTCTAGGCATACGCATGCACACACTACATTTGTCCAATATGCAGCAAATCTATGGGAGACATGTCGGTAAGCAAAATGCTTTCTCCTTGAGTATTATTCACTTCATTTTTTTTCCTTTTCTTTGGTGACCATGAGACCTGTTAGGGAAAACTCATGTCCCCACTGGTACCCTGCCAACCCGTGGACTAGGCAAAGTGTAGCTTGCACTTGTATCCTTCAAGGGGTTAAGGTAGAAACCAGTGGGAACTAGATTCAAACCTGAGACCTCTACTAGAGGAGAATCAAACAATTGCCTCTGCACTACCACTTAGAAGGTTTCTTTACTTGATTTCTGGAATTATGAAAATATTTATGTCTTGAAGGTGTATTTTGGTATGCTTGATGCTTTAATGGCTTCTGAGGTGCTTCCAGAAGAGTATAGAAACCGCTGTCAGGTGAAGATTATGTTTTACTTCCACTTTAACTGATCTATATACCTGTGTAACTGTGTTCTTTCTTTGATTCACTCACTTTTACTTTAAATTATTTCAGGATATACTATGCAATGACTGTGATAAAAAAGGAAGTGCTCCTTTTCACTGGCTTTACCATAAGTGTGGATCCTGTGGATCTTACAACACTCGAGTAATCAAGGTTGACTCGATTGCTGATTGTTCAAACTAGAAGGTAAAATCGTGTAAATACAGTAGAAATGAGGGTGTAAATTGCAATATCTTTTTGTTGCCATGCATTGCATTTGTTTTCTTCCTGTTCCATACATCCATATATAAAGGCAGGATAGCATATGATAAAACCGTCACTTGGGTTTTTCGAGGATTATGTTATAAGTGAAAACGTGTATGCTTCTCCGACAGATGCATTTTAAAATTTTTGGTCCAGTGGCTTTGGCAGTTATTGTAATGTACGTTACCATGGAGAATGGCGTATAACCCAGTCGTATATTCGACATTTTGTTTTCAGAGCATTTGCTAAGAAACATGTTAACTATCAAGTCATAGTGATTTGGCTATATTTCATATTGTTTCTGAAACTGGATTTGGATGTTTTGTGGTGATACGTGCCAAACTGAATTCGATATCTGAATATTGCTACTGCAACCGGGTCTTTCGTTTGATTGGTTGATCTAGTCGAGATCTGGAGCAACTTTGTCATACAAAAATTGTAGCCGTAGTGTTTAATCAAAATTATTCGTAGCTTTTGTGTTTGTCAAGACTTGGAAATAATAGATCTAAAGATATCAGTTGATCATATGAACTTGAAATGTTAGGTCTCTAAGCGGCGCAGTGGAAAACCAACACACGAACACGCACAAACGATTATCACGCGAAAATAGAACAATAAACAACACAAAGATTTAACGTGGTTTAGTCGATGTGACCTAAAGATGCACAAAAAAATTGGGTATGGACCCGACCCGGAACCGGGTTCTGGTACAATCCATACAGGGTGTACCCGGTTCGAACCCGGAAAAAACCGCCGGTTTCGGTTTTTGTGGATTTTCTAGAACCCGACCCTACCCGGACCCGACCCGACCTGGTTGACCCTACACTATGACCTATGTTCACGGGTTGCAACTAGAGTTTTTTTATTTGCTTAGTACAAAGATTACAAATACATAATAGGATATATATAGAGATTAATAATTAGGGTTAACAATTTAATAAACAAAAAAGCTAATCATGGGCCCAAGCTCAAAGCCTTCACAAACTCAACAATCTCCCACTTGAAGGCTTTGCAATAAATTCTAGCCCGCCATTCAAGTACAATGCAACCCAGTCGTCTAGTAGCTTCAGTAATCTTTAAACAAGTCTTCCAAGACTTCAGTTCCCAAAGAACAAGCTAAGACTTCATCATATCTCCTAGTTGTAGCGACCCCTTATCATCACATACCAGAAGGGTCAGTTGAAGCTCCCCCGAGCTCCAACTCAGTCATGGCTAGTCCCACCAACGACTCATCCTCCATCTTAACCGGTTTGGACATTCCACCAGATTCAAAGATACACCGAGGATCACTATCACTCTTCAAATTTTGCAAACAATCACCAGGAGAGAATTTTTCAGTCGTAGTCTTTAAAACCCAATGGTTCTTTGTAACTATTCCCGAAACACGTCTCGTGCTCCCATTGTCACCGAATCCCCTGAATGGTTTAGACTTTCGAACTCGTTCACCTAACATCCTGCTCCAGACTCCACGTTTGCAAAATGAACTCTCTTAGCATCGGATTTAGTGAATCGGATTTTGTCGTGCTTAACCGGGTAGGTACCTCAACCATATACAATAACCTACACTTCATACCATGAGCAATAACCAGATTACCATTGATCACTCTCCATTTACCACCACCAAACCTCACTTCCATTCCTTGTTCATCCAGCTTACCAATTGAAATCAATTTCTTCTTCAGCCCTGGAATCACCCTCACATTCTTTAGGTTCCATGTAGTACCTAATGAAGTAACCAGATAAATATCCCCCGTGCCCGTCAGCTCGAGTATCTCGTCATTGACTAATCGTACCTTTCCAAAATTACCATGTTTCAGATTCACCATTGTTTCCCCGTTGTCCATGGCGTGAAACGAAGCCCTTGAATCCATGACCCAAGAGTCCACACTGTTTTCCAAAATTACCATGTTTCAGATTCCTAATCAGCTTGTTCTATTTTCGCAGGTTTTTCTTCCAGTATCATATCCAAGTCCTTTTGACATAACAATGCTTCTATTTGCATTTTCCACCAACTAAAATCAATACCATTAAATTTCTTGATCACAACCTTCCCGTCTTCAGCCATCTCAAATAGCAAAAAGAAGCAAATCGAAGACAGTGATCAGACACAGCAATGGCACGGGCCTGAACTTGACGACTTTCTACTGAACATCGTCAATTGACCGATTTGATCCTACAATAAACCTTGTAGACAAATCTAAACCCGAACGTATTTTTTCTTTCACTAAACACGGTTCCTTAAACAGCTGATAATAACCAGTCAAAACAAAATAGAAACATGAAAAACACAAAATTCTAACCTTTACCCAGTGAATACAAGAGTTTTTCACCAAACCCTAATCAACGGCTTCAAATGGTTTCAACTCGGTACTTGGTCTCGATCACCAGAATATTATAGTTTTCCTTTTATTGTTTTTTTTGTTGAGGAACGCACCCACAACCAAACAAAAAAGGAAAGGTTTATGATATTAAAAAACAAATTAATTGTTTCCTTTTTTATCGTAGACCCCAAGACGAAGAAAAAAAAGTTTGCTTTGCTGCCTTTCTTTTTATTCTTCCTGCGCACACCCCAATGACACCAAAAAGTCTTTTTCTTTTATTCTTGTTCAACACAAAAGAAAACAAACGAAACAACGATGACCGGTGCCACGATACCAACGAACCCTAATCGTAAACCTTCTGCAATTCGTCTCAGTGCAACTGTATGTTCAACGAGCCTAAGCTTTGATACCATTTGTTAGGACTCAAGCGGCGCAACGGAACCAACACCCGAATACGCACAAACGATTATCACGCGAAAATAAATCAATAAACAACACAAAGATTTAACGTGGTTTGGTCGGTGTGACCTACGTCCACGAGCTACAACTAGGGTTTTTCTTTATTTGCTTAGTACAAAGATTAAAAATACATAATATGGTCTTAGACCATCTCCTTAGGATAGGGCAGATCGGCGCGTTAAGTCCTTGACCGCCTTCCATGCCAGCCAGCTTTACTTTTCTCCTTGATCTCCTCTCTCACGAATCCGGTCTCTCTCCTCACATGGGTTTCTCCGCTCCCTCTCCCCTCTGTAATGGCAAGCTTTCTCCTCTTCATCAAACGGACACTGTTAGGGGCTTGTGTCGGAGAAGGTGTTGGTTTACTTCTTAAATGTTTCTTCAAAGTATGAAGGATGGTATGCTTAGATTGAACTTAAACACAATTTAATTCGTAATGTGACTCGACAAGACCCTTCGACCTCTATAATATTTTTAGAATCCATGTACAATATGCCAATCCCCATCCCAAGTATTTTCAGCTGTAAATATCATATAATTCAACTTTTTACGTTGAAGAATGTTTTATTTAGTTCACAACAGAGTTGGTGGTTTTATCCCATACTCACAATCTGTGGATATTTGACCGGTGAAACTACCTTGAAATCTTTGATTTTGATTTTGACGTTGTCTTTCTCCGGGTTCCTGCTTTCTTTCTTTCGTTATCGATACCCTGACAATTCTCGTTATTAAAGTTTGAGTTTTTCTTTTGTTTGCTTTTTTCGGGGCTTTGATTTTCGCTTGTTTTGTGTATGGTGTTGGGTTTTGATTTAGTTTTTGGGTTTTGCATGTTCTTGTGTGTTATGGATTTGAGGTTGTGGTGTGTTTTACTTTGTGTATTTTACTGATTTTGTGGTTTTGAACCTTCATTTTAATTTTGATTTAGGGTTACATTAAAACGCGCATACGCGTGTCAACGCGCACACCAAAACCTAGTTTAAATTAAATCATCATGATGCTCCTGAAATCGATTACTTTTTCAGATTAAATATTGATGCACTTACAATTAATTTAATCGATAAGATTAAAAATTTATAAAAAGAACTTGTATTGAATTAATGAAGTCTTTGTGTTTTGAATGCTCTTTGTTAGTCTATGTTGAGTGTTTGTTGAAAATGAATTTTCATAACTTTTACAATCTTTCAATCAAAATTTTATAACTAAATATACATATTCATTTTAGATCCATTAAGTTTATTTCATGTTTCATAATTAACCTAAAGTTTAAGTAATAACTTTTATTAATAAAATAGTATAACATGAATATGTATAATTATATACAAGCCAATTACTAAAATTCCAAGATTTTTTTTTTCATTTTAGTAATATTCATAATCAACAAAAGCAAACGTTATGATCTGGTTGTCGAGACTCGATAAAAAACAAGTTAAATAACCGGTTTTAGCTACCTTTATTGTGTAAGGGTAAGTAAGGTCGTCTTCTCAGGGAATATGTGGAAAGTATTTAACTAACGTGACACGACTAACTAAAATACTAAAACTTGATAATTAAAAATTAAAACTTGGAATGGATTAATGAAAAAAAGTGCATAAAGCAATGAATTTTAAAATGAGTTTGATTAAATATTAAGAAACAATCACTTCTGGGTTTACAATTCTTGTGGATGATTTGGGGAGCCTTAGAACACCAAAAATCACCTAAATTTCGTCATTTTTCGTCTCCAAGAAGTTCTTTCTTGAATTAGGGTTGATTTGGCTTAAATAAACTTGAAAACCACAAAATTCAGAGAGCTGATTGGGGGACCGGCGTATCATACGCCCATATCGGGCGTATAATACGCCCAACTTTCTGAAAATTTTGTCAAATACGCCCATAAATACGTCGCCAATACGTCGACCGGTGTATGGTATGCCCATAACCGGCGTATCATACGTCGGGCCCCTGTAAAAATTTGATTTTCACATGTAATTTTTCACAAGATTTCCGTTGACTGGTCATGGGCCCCGTAACTCTTTTCCTAGCCCAAGTTATGCCCGTTTTAAGTTACCATGGTCTTGAATTTTCGGTTTTTGCATATCTTCACTTCTCGGGCTCCGATTTCCATCTCTCTTTTTCCATACTCTTTATGTTTCACCAAACTTAGTCTTGGTTTCCTGTTTTGCATCTTTTCATCTAAAATAAGCTTCTGTTAGCTCCAATCACCTATAATAAAAAACACAAACAACTTGAACTTGTTTCACCATAATCATAATGTAAAATCAAACATTTAGATCAATTAAACACCAGATTATTGACACGTGATCACCTTACCATAGTCAAACTTATGCATAAATGAAATGTCCTATGGAATAAATTTCATATTAGTATATTACGTGATCCAAATATTTGAATATTAAGGTGTCACAATGGTTGAACACATTTTATTCATCTGAATGCTTGAAGACAATACATACATAAATTCATAATTCTGTAGTTCTAACTTGACGTGATTTTTAACTAGTTTATGTCTTATCATTCAAAGAGTGTATCAAAGTCAAGTCTAAACTTTTTGAAGCAGCTAAACTGCATACTCTTAAAGATAGTACTCATCTTGCACCTTCAAATGCAAATTTAGCAAAGGCCCCTTCTTTATCTTGCATACATACATTGAAATATTATTTATGTTCTAATATTTACATGACAAGCATTCCATATTGAATCCAATATTTAATGTAACATCCGGCTACTTATCCCACAAATTGTTCATTTTGCCCACGAGGAGCTCACGGATTTGCTTTTGGTTGCTCAGGTGAAAATTTCATATACAACTTTCAAAATTGTTAAAAGAAAATGTATTTTTTCTTCTTATCTTCTAAAATCATGCCTTTCAAAATTTTCAAGTTTTAAAAACTTACTAAACATATCCTTAATTGATTCTCTTGTAGGCAATTTAATTCCACAAAATCATTCAGATTTGAAATTTAACCCTCTGTTAAAATTATTCAATTTGCGAATGTTTGTTTCACACTGTGATTATTAAACAATCAAAATTCTTTGGATCGAGTACGACCCCACTGTTGGAATCATTCCAAATTGGAATTATTTGTTTCAAAGCTTAATTGTTAAATAATATAAATCAAACTTTGGATCAATTAAGACCCCACTAACTTCCGATCCATTACACACAAAATTGATTTGTTTTTCCAAAAATTCAACCGATGAATAATTGAAAGTAATTAACTGATTTGATTATCAGTCCAATCGAAATAAATTTTGTTACCCACAAAATTGAAATCAACAACAAATATTAGAAATATTAGAAATAAATAATACCCAAAACAAATGGTTTAATCTTTGTCGTGGAAAATTATATTAAATTCATCAAACCCTTGTATGATAAATAACTTAAAATTAAATCATTAGAATATTTTTTAAATCAATTACTCTTTCAAATTAAATCATTTGTTCACTTGAAAATAACTTAAAATTAAATCATTAGAATATTTTTTAAATCAATTGCTCTTTCAATTCGAATTGAATTGATGAAGTCTCTATGCGTTAAGAATGCTCCCTGTTAGTCTTCGTTGATTGTTTGTGAAAAATAAATTTTCATAATTTTCGCAAACTGTCGATCAACCTTTAAAACCAAATATACATATTCACTTTATACCCTTTAAGTTTATTACACGTTTCGTAATTAGCATAAAGTTTAACTAATAGGTTTTATGTATAAAATAGTATAACATGAATATGTATATTTATATACAAGCCAATATTACTAAAATCCCAACACCTATCCCCTTAAAACAAGCACCACGAATCACATTCTTCATTTTTTAAACCCTTAAAACCAAACGCACCTTAAATGTTTGATTTCTAACTATCCGACGACTTCCAACTCTGGTTCCTTCACATATATGTATACATATAGATACATATACACCTGATTGTATCTATATGTATACACATGTGCAAGAAGCTTTTTATGGGAAAAAGATAAAGGGGAGAAACTAAAGAAATTAATTATATAAAGATGGAATTGTTTAATCTTTCATAATTTAATTACATTCCTATAACTAACTAATGTTTTTAACTATTTCATTAGTTCTAGTAATCATGCTAACTAATTTTCTTGAGTTGTCGTAATATTTGTGGTTTTATAAAGAACTTTTTCACATTTGTATAAGCGTTCTTTAAGAACTACAAATAAATTTATAGAACCATTTGGCTCATTGTACATATTGCAATATTTGTTGTATAAAAATTGCCACAATCTAGCATCTCCTACAAAGGCGCAATATGACGATCGACGCTCTATTGATGACTCTAAATATCTAAAACAATCCATGTTGTTGTAGTTTATACAATCTATGTTGTTGTAGTTTTTAAGGGGTTATTTGGGTATTAATGTTATTCTTTGATTTTGTTAAAGCATTCACATTTTATTCTTCGTCTTGTAACTATACTAAAATTCATAATTTTTTTTCTCTTCTTTTCAATTAGATAATATCTTTTTGAGTTAATTGTTTTTTTATTCATGTGGTTTCATAAAAATTGTTATTTGAATTCAAAAATTTTAAAAATTTTCAATTGCATTCAATGGTTTCTCTAAATTTGTCATTTGAATATATTGACTACAAATAATTTTTTCCGTCTAACTTTCCTACATTATAGTATTTTAGTAAAAAATAATTACAAAATAAAAAATCAGCCTTACATGTGCGTTCAATCTTTTTGGTAATCATCATTGCAATTTGAATCCAAACAAAATATAAAGATAACCACCTAATGTGTCTTAGTTTTTTACTTATCATACACCACAAAAAATATATAAAAAAATCATATTACATAAACTATCTGAATCATAACCCATAACAAATCATCATAAAGTAAAAGAACAAAAAAAAACTATGACATTAATATTCCTTGAATAATAATTGTAAAACACTAATCATCATCACCGTGAACTTCAAATCACCGTGAACTTCAAACCAAAGAATAAAACCCCTCATGTGGGGTTGGTTTTTTATTTTATGATTGTTTTAATTAAAATACCTTAATGTAGGAAAGTTAACGGAAAAACTTAATGATGTTAGTTGGATGTAGTCAAATGGATTCAAATGACAATCTTAAAGAAACATTGGATGCAAATAACAAAATTTAAACTTTTAGATTTGATGAGAACTTTTATGAAACCACATAAATGAAAAATGCACTTTATTTATTATACATTTATCATCACATTTTTTCTCTCATTTACTTATAGCTACTTTCATAAAATATATTAAAAAATTTAGAAGAGTGAATAGTATCTAAACAAATATACGCTAAACAATAACATTATCTTTTATTCACTCACAATCACTTATATATATTTTATATAAAATAGGTAACACATTTTACAAATATATAGAAACCCATTGTGAATGCTGTTATTTGAGATGATATTTCACAAGCACATATACTAATGTGTTTTAAAGTTTATTTCGAACAATGATGTGATGCAATTTTTTTCCTATATAATGTATTTTTGTTTAGATTTGTTGTCTAGATAGTCTTGTATCCATTACATTCATGTTTACCAAACATTTTTATATATAATTTTACATTCTATGCGCATATATGTATATCTCATTGTAAGTTTACATATTAAGTTTGTTTTATATTTAGGGTGGAATTAAGGAGTGAAAGTGGGAGCGAGAGGGGTCGGCTCCAACAAAAACACCGCCACCACATTTACGGTTCTTATTTATTCTAAGGTTTTCGGGTTGTAGAAGCTGATGAACAAAGAAGTTTATGAAGAGTCAGAGAGGTGGTTACATCACCCGAGTGAAATAGGCTTTAGAAGGTGAAAACATCGCCCCCACCCTTGGTGCTAAAGCGTGTTTGTGTGAAGCTCGGGAGAACTCCCTCTTCTCTTACCTCTGTTTTATCATGGCAATCATCTCTTCTAGTTATTAAATTTATCAGGGTAATCATCTCATCTAATTACTAAAAAAAATAAAAGACTAATAAATATATGGAGAATTTTTATAAAGCTATACATGTTGGTTCATAATCTTGGTCTTGAATATAGACTATGTAAGTGACAATGCATTAAATAACCTGATTTTGCCTAAAAAAACTGAATTCCACATTACGCCTAACAAGTTCTAACGTTTGAGAAATCAACACACTTATATTATACTTGCATGAAAAAGAAACTGAATTCCACATTACGCCTAATAAGTTGTAACGTTTAAGAAATCAACACACTTATATTATACCAGCTATCAACTTATTTACGTAAATTTTATTAATCAAGAAAGGAATATTAAAAATCAAACACACATACAGATATACAATAAATCATAATCTTTGAACATCACATAACTTGTTAAAATCGATGGATGGAAACATCCCATATGATTTCACTCTGCATCAACGGTTGTGATCCCACCCCCACCTCCTCATTTGAAATTGGGTCTTCTACTTCTCATCATCTCCATGCGCACATAACTCTCTCGCGCACGTTAGCCCTCACCCCCATCTTTCCTCTCGTCATTTATATGAATGTTTCGCGGCGATTTCACATCCGTCACAAAACACTCTGACCCCCTCCGTCGCAAATACTTCTCCGCCGACATCGCCCCCACCAACGACGGTTCAACGATGGTTTCCGCCGGCAAGAGAGTCGCCGGCGCCGGCGACGGGAGGCAACCGCCGGACGACGATGTGGAGAGGTTGAAGCCATTGCACAATTTCGATCTCCCGTGGCTGAAGTGGGGGAATCAGAAGCTTTTGCGGTGTATGAAGGTTGAATCCAACGGTGCTGTGTCGGTGGTTGATCGGAATCGCTCGTCGGAGAGCGGCGGCGGTGGTGGTGGTTGTACGCGACGGAGGGATTTGGAGTATGAGAGACGGTTTAGATCGAGTTGTTATAGGTTTTCGTCGCCGGAGAAAGTGAGATCGATCGGAGGAATCGCCGGAGACGGTGAGATCGAGGCGACTAGAGAGAAACTGATGTTTGATTTCCAGAAGGAGGTTGGGAAGATGAAGGACGCTATTCTCCGTGAGCGTATGGTTGATCCTCCGCCGCCGACGACGGCGACGGCGACGGCGACGGAGAATCTGAATCCTCCGGCGGATCGGCCGTGGAATCTGAGGACGAGAAGAGCTGTGTGTAAGGCTCCTCGTTCTCCGGCAACCGGAGTGGATGTTAACGGTGAGGTTTGTAAACCTAATTCTTCTCCACCGAGAATCGAATGTAAGTTTCCGAAGCTCCGGCCGACGACCAGCGGCGTCGCCGGAGCAACTACTAGCGGTGAGAAGCGAGAGAGACCGAAGTTCTCCGTTTCACTTTCACGTCGTGAGTTGGAGGACGATTTCATGGCGATGGCCGGCCGGCGACTGCCACGTAAGCCGAAGAAACGACCTAGGGTTGTTCAGAAGCAATTGGATGTAAGTGAAATCAAATCATCAAATCAATTCGATCTGTTTGTTTAAACATGTAGAATTGCTAATGTGATTGTTGTATTCATAATTCATCTTTTGATTTATCGATTGTTTGATTGATTATCAGACTCTGTTTCCGGGGCTGTGGTTATCGGAGATAACTGCTGATCTTTACAAAGTTCCCGATGAAGCTGACGCCGGAAAGGTAATATTCCAATCATCAATTCATCATTCATTGTTCTTCATGTTTGATTGATTGTTTCTGTGTTGAAATAATCGTATTGTTTTGTTTAAATTATTGCAGAGGTAGCATTGGGGATCTGTGTAATGACAACAGCTGATGAAGTATGAATGTATGATGATGAATAACTGGAGTTCATTACAGGTTGATTTCTTTGACTGGGGATTTGATTTGAAGGATTCAAATTCCCAGATAAGATCTTATGCTAATTTTGCTTCTTATAGTAGTCAAAACATGTTCATAGACACGTTTCTTGCTTATAGTTTTCGATGATCAATGGAATAAAGCTTAGCATTTCACGAGTTTATCATTCGTCTCTCTGAAAAAGGGTAGAATTTGCTTTCGATTATGCACTTGTTTTATGCTTGATCTTATCACAATCGGCTGATAATGTGTTTGAAGTTCTTGATCATACACTGGTTTTGGCAATTCTTAACCATATGCATATGTGAGGCATCTATCATCACTCTTACGAAGCTTTTGGTGAACCCTTTTGATCAATCTTACCAAATGTGTGAGAATTTTGTTAAAGTACCTGCAATTATGCGTCGTTTTTAAACCATGAGAACCTGCTGCCTGTAAATTCACAGGACTGTTAATACCCTGCTAACCAATAGGACCAGGTAATTCACCACTTGCGCTGGCCATCATATCTGAAACAAAGTTATCCTTATGTTATTGGAAAACAATATTATATGATATGTTCTGAAGATCAATCTCCATGATCTGATATGTTCTTTGTATGCAAAAATCTATTTTTATCATCTTTCACAGGGTATGAATTTTCAGAATTGCAGTGGCATTGGAAGGTAATCAAGTTTGTTCTAAGTCTATTGTATGTGTTACATGTTCTTTGTCCAAACTGTTATTAAGTGGTTTGTTCTTAATTACTTAAAATGGGGGAAACATCAGCCCAAGAACTTAGACTCTAAATCTAGGTGTAAAGTTGTCTTCTACTTCAATGATATATCACTCTCTCTATGAAACTAAAAGAATGTCATTTTGCACCCGTCAAACTGTCAAAACTGAATTTAAACCGTCTGGTTCGGTTTACATAACTGGTTTTATGTTTCAAACTGTTAGAACTGTTGAAACTAAACCTGAACCGAACCATTGAATCAACTAGCTGGCTTCACTGGAGGTTTGACTGGTTTTGGTTAGTTATACCTTTTTATCCTCCTCTCTAAAAATCCAATCTTGAAGTTACTTGAATTCTTTTCAAGGTACTTTATTGGAAGCACACCCAAGTTTTAAACTTTTGATATTGATACTTGAATTGTAAGTCTATTATAAGGAAGTTTAATTGATAAGTTTGATAAGGGAGATTAATTCAGTGGATTATGAAAAGTTGCACAGCATCTCCAAAGGTAATATTTTGGAAATTAAAATGCGAGACGATTGCACTTGTGAACACTATCGTGATGCTTAACACATGTGCTCCAGCACTTAGGGCTGTCAACAAGCAGGAAAGAGTCACAGCAACTCGAGCTCGAGCTCATAACACTAAGGTTGACTCGAAGATAATGGATTTACAAGTGAATAAGCACCAAGTTTGTTACATAAGCCAAGTACTAAGACTATATTATTTTTTCTGTAGCCTTTAGAGTTTTATTCATGACGTCCCACTCCAATTTCAATCTAGTTATTTATGACTAAATGAAGTTCGCAATATGTATTTGTGGTGTAGATAGGATCCTGATAGCACTATTGGTCCATAAGAAGATTTGTGAGATATGAAAGAGATTACATCACACGTGTCTAATGTTAATCGAGAGTTTTTTTTATCAACAATCTCTTAGAAATCGTGCTTCACAGATAGTGTTTTGGTGTCATAATGTCACATTATTATTCAAGATAGAATTCGGGTAAAAACAAATTTTACTGAAGAAGTTGTAATAAAAAGTTCTAGTATTGATGCATCTTGATACATAAATTGTACGTTTAAACATATTCTTCGATCTGATGCAGAAACTATTATAATTTTTGAAAACACAACTTCATACACCGTCTATGACGAGCTTATTTTTCATTCTTTTAACTTTCATCCTTAGAACTACATAAAACTAGATAAACTAGATTTTAATAACCCAAACTATGATTAATTGTTTGATCAAGAGCTAAACTATTAAAGTATACTTTGTTGTCATGAAGAATCACACTCGATTAAATGTAATTTAGGTCAAACACGTATGCATGGATTGCGACACACCCTTTTTATAAACAATGATATATACGAATCAACTTTGGTTACGGTCAAGGTTACTATTTATGGTCAAAGCAATATGGATCAAAGCAACATGGACCAACCTTAATAACAGCCCAGTAGTCCACAGCTCCAGCCCACAACACTTCTAATTCGGTAGCCCAATAATGGACCAGACGCTCTCCTGGCTTTACTGGCCAACAGCCCACTACACCTTCTATTCAGGTCCAATAATGTTATGGCCCAACAGCCACGTTTACTTTCAGGCCAGCAACTTTTACTGGCAAGTGTCCAGCAGGTTTTACAGGCCCATCAGAAAATATTACAGGTAGCCACGTAAGCTTAGGCCCAGTATGTTCACATAATTCTCAGGAATTGAAAAATTTTCATCTAAAAGAAATCCGAATTATTAAGTGTTGAACCATTAAGAGGTTTGAACCATAAAGAGCTTGTATATCATTTAACTATTCAAAGACAAATGTCTGACCAATTCAAATAAAAGGTCTTAACCATTCATTATTATACCTATTAATCATTCAACATTAATATAATGTTTAAACACTTAGAGCCAAAAATCTGAACCATTCAGACATTTGTTCATGAAACAAACAATATGAACCATTAAGTGCTAATTAAATGCTGAATCATTCATATATCTGAATCATTAAAAGATTGATTTAGATGCTGCAAAACAACTTCTTAGTGTTAGTGAGTCATCAAACCAACATTTAACAAAATAAAAAAAACATAGGAAAGTTAACAGTCAATGCTTGAAAATCAAATTTATATACAACTCGAGATTTGTAATGATCAAATTTATACAATATATACATACTTATCTAGCGACCAGACATCCTCATTATGTGCATCACTGGAGTTTAACGATTTGTTTGTGCTCATAATATGCACTGGCTATACACAAATATGCACCTTGTGTTATTTTTTATAATTTTACTCGATAAACATACAAGTTTCTAGATAACTTTGTAGTCTCAAATAAGTACAATTTGACAACATGTATCCCGTTCTGGAAATGTTTATGAAAAAACGTCTCGGATTATCTATGGGTCAAGTCTACACCATAACGAATACAATTGCATAAATCATTGATTTAATAAATATGTTGTCTTTGACACCTGATACGACTACGACCGTGTACAATCTTGTGCACAACCGACATACCCAACGATCCGCTTCTTGTACAATCGTTCACTTTGCTCAGGTTGCATGCCCGTTTACGAATTCACAAAACCCTATTTTAAGCAAATCATGTTACTTCATCTTTATTTCTTTTTTTTCTCAAAACCATTAAATTTTAATGATTCCTACAAACTTTCTAATTACTATACCTTAAAAAAAACAAAGGTCGGTGGTCAACAAAAAGCCACCGACCTTTGTTACGTTAAATATGTTTTTTGTGTAATTAGAAAGAAGGTTTGTGGTAGTGTGAGTGGTTAAGGTTGTCGCCTCTATATCAACCACCATGGGTTCGAATCACAATAGTTATTTTTTAAGGTTTTGTTTTTGTTTTTCTCTTATATTTGTTATTTTTTTTATCTATATCGAATCACCACAACTTCACACGTTCCTTTACGTCCCAACGTACGAAGTATAATACGTTTCTCCCTCAACATCGAACCGTTGTAACTTCATACATTTCTCTAAGTACTTAATCGCATTAATGTCACCGTCATAACGCACAGAACAAAGTTAAATGTCATAACACACTTAACGAAGTTATTATTAAACTCGTCACTTCACGCGGGCTGGATTTCTAGTTTGTACTTAATAGCCATTTTTTAGTTATAAACGCAAATCAACTATGAAGATGAGCTTAAAACTTGAAGATGATGACTACTCCTAGTTTCTACCCTTTCATACTAATATATCATCTCTGTAGTACAACGCTATGTAATGAATTGATCATTTTATTGAAATACAAATTTAAAAGTTTTATACATTAGAAAATAAAGATTGAAAGATGCTAATAATTCCTAATAAAGAGTACGATCTATGTGTTTTTTATAGATCAAATTAGGATTAGTTGACTTAAATCTAGACACATAAAAATATTCTCTTCATCATAAACATTAAAAACAAATTTCTAATAGTACCAACTATTATTAAAAGGTATGACGCGTCGAATTAATTATACTATGAACGTATGTATTGGAGGATCTCTTGACGAATGCCCATATGAATGAGTCTACGAGTCAGTGAATGAGAAAACTAGTATATTATATATCACAACTCGCTTTTTGATATATAACTTCTTATTTTGGTCTAATAAATATTTAAAAGAAAGTTGGTATATAATAAGTTTACATCTCAAGGTTAAAAATAATCAAGTAGAATTATGTATTCAGATTTTTAAAATGTTGAATGTTATAAGTTATTAAATAAGGGTAAAGCTATAGATTATCGTAAAAATAGTATTTAATTTAAAATGTTGATTGTTTTTAAAGTTGATGATATTTTGAAGGTTATGTTATAAAAACACTCATTTTTATTATTGAGACATCATATTTTTATATCTCTTTTCATGTATCTATATGTATGTATGTATATTAAAGGATAGAGAGGATGAAAATGATTGGGTGTACCAATAATATACCACTATTTAAATTCGTATTCTTATTATTCTTTCTATCTCTTTCTATACATACATATATACATAGAGATAGAGAGAGAGACGTGAGTGTTCATATAACAAGTTTTTGGTGTTCATATAACACAAGCCTTTGGTTATTGTGTTAAATACGTCATGTTATTGAGTCAATATCGTCAGGTCATTGTATCATATACAAGTTTATTATGTCAAATATTTTTAATCATTTGTTATATTATTTTAGGTTAACTAGTTGTTAGTTTACTATTGTGTTTTATACTTTTACATATTAATATTACACAACATTGTAATTTCACTATTATGTTTTTCTATAATTAATCATTTAAAAAAACACGATAGTTTCTAAAAAACACAATAACTAACAAAAATACGTTATGAACTACGTTAAATACACAATAACGAGCATATTTCATATGAGCTGCAAAATATAAATAATTTATTATCTTTTTATATTTACATACACTTTTTAAAGATAGAAAACATTTGTTTTTATATTGTGATTTTTGTAATAAAATAATATTGTATATAAAAGAATGTAAGTTTATAAAAGTGGGCTGATCACTTGGAAGAAAAAACCAAAATGACCATTTATTATATATACATCTAACAAACTTGTTCTTTATAATTTAACATTAATCATTAATTAAGACGGTTGATGATTAAGATTTATTTTATATACTTTTTAGATTTATTATTTTTTCTGTTTGAACTTTTTCATTAAATAAATATCAAATTAAATATCAAATGAAATATTAAAAAAACCAACATATTTAATTTTATCTTTAGTCGAATTCACTCCCCCTTGAATTGGCTCCACAAGCAAAATATCCAGTTTTACTTAGTTTTAGAATTGACTTGGAAGATACTGTGGTTTTTCTTAGCCCACATTATCGTTCAAAGTAAGGTTGTAAACCTACAGAACCGGAACGATTTACGCTTCGTTATTGTTCGTTCGTTTAGTTATGAAGATGTCCGCAAACGCTTCACGAACACATAAATTAACAAAAAAATATTTTTCATGTTTATTCAATAAGATATTGAATTAGTTAACGAACACTTTGTGAAAAGATAACCAAATTATTCATGAACACTAAGTGAATGTAAACATATATAACAAAAGTATTTGAAAAAAACAAAAATTAACATTTGTAATCACAAACCTAGACATAATCATTTTAAATAAACATAAAATTAAGCACATAATAGTCATAGGCATGAACAAACATAAACAAACTAACACGAACGGATGTAAATGAACGAACATAAACATACATATTATCGAATGTTCATGAACGTTATTAAACGAAAGCGGCATCTATTCGCATTCGTTCATTCATTTAATATCCAATGGAATCCTTTAATCGTGTTCGTTCATTTATTAAACAAACAAACTTACCACCAAACAATTCATAAACAAGTCATCAAACGTTGGTGTGTTTACAACTCTAGCTAAAGTTTACCGTATGTTATTTTTAATAAAATTTATACATAGTAATCCAACAAGAATCCTTAACATAACCAAAGAACAAATTAAACAATCAAATACATGTCATAGACAGAATATCCTAACCCTAATGGATTTAGAAAACTTCTGAAGATGTTAATTAGAATGAACCTGTGAAATTCATGATTTGATCAATATTCAGGAAGCCCTTTCATGAACTCAACTAGCGAACCAGGAGAAAATAAAGCGCGCTTGTTTGGTGACGACGATACCACATCAGACAATCTCAAAAAACTTTGAGGTGAGAACAAGAAATCACTCGTATTAGGCGTAAAAAGCGGGACATCAGCTACAT
Organism: Flaveria bidentis; assembly: GCA_018326385.1. Taxonomy (NCBI): domain Eukaryota; kingdom Viridiplantae; phylum Streptophyta; class Magnoliopsida; order Asterales; family Asteraceae; genus Flaveria; species Flaveria bidentis. The sequence continues at coordinate 511 of BJCM01065713.1, read as the reverse complement.
AGCGATCCAAAGGCGTATTAAACATCGGACTCTGGGATTTCATAACATTATTTCTCTCATGCGTGACACCAGAATGATTGTAAAATTCACTATCATCTAACGTTTTCTTCTGTTGTAGTTCTTGATCTTCAGAGCTAGCACGACCTGTGAGCTTCTGAACAAGAGCCATAAATTCATGAGGTTTGGTGTGGATCACTTTCGGAGATCGCATGTAGATTATGATCGGCTTTTTGATCTGTTTATGTTGTTGTTGCTGTTGTTGCTGGTGCTGTTTATGAATGGTGTGAGATTCTTGTTTGATCTGTAAAGGCGTCGGTCGTGGACCGTTGATTACACCTCCTCTTTTCATGATTTGCTTATGATCACCAAAGAAACTTTGTAGGTCTCATTTCCCACCAAATCACAAACTTTTACAACAAGTGATCAAGAACAACAATGATGATGTTTCAAAGAGGGTGTTACAAATAGTTGTTGATATGTCTAGGGTTAATGTGATTTATATATATATATA
>BJCM01065711.1:0-14634 GCA_018326385.1 Flaveria bidentis | reverse complement strand
AAAACTCAAGATCGCAATTATTTTCAACTTTTCATTCATTTACTTTCATTTCTCTTCTTAAATGATACTCGAATACACAACATAAGTCCATCGATTTAAAAAGTGAATATAATTACAAATCATTCTTTCGATTCATATATTTCCTTCCATCTAAAATCTCACAAACATAAATATTTTACAATTTCTTTCTTACTTTATTTTCTGTCATCTTTAAGAATGACTCGAGAACACAACGTTGTTGTTTACTTTATAATTGTTCAAATTTAGTATGTTGACCTTTCAATATTAACACTAAAGGTACACAAGAAAAAACAGGTCAGAATCTAAACCCAAAGACTAGAACCAAAACCGGTTCCTACCCAGTTAACAGTGGAACCAGGTTGGATCCAAAAAAATCCAAAGGTGATTATAAGCCATCTTGCAACGAATCCGAAAAAAACTCACCTATTATGTGGCGATTCGTTTCCAATAATTCCTTCTAAAACGACCACTAAGGGGCTGTTTGTTTGCTCTGACCCGGCTGACTCGGTCAGCCGGTCAGCCCGTTTGATACGCTTGAAATCAGATCTGACCGGGTTCTTTTGGTTTGACCCGGACCTGAATTTTAAACATGCTGACCGGGTCCTTTTCGTCTGACCAAGACCATGCTGGAGGTGGTGGCGGTGATGCTGGAGGTGGGTGGTGGGTGGAAGAGGCGGTGAAAAAGATGAGATGTTTATATATAAGGTGATTTGCAGAGACGGTTTTTTAGTCAGTCAGATACCGAATCAAACAACCAAGTTTCAGTCAGACGCATACCCAGTCAGAACATCTTACTAGATCAGCTTCTAACTCAGTCAGATATTACTGAGTCAGTGTAATCAAACAACCCCTAAAACAATGAAGAGAGTTATTTAGAAATATATATAATTTAACACTTTTTAAATTTGTGTTAGTTTTAGATAAAACTTATGAAAGGCAGACAATATATAATGTATGTGTGAAAAAATAAATTACGTTTTTAGTTCCTGGGGTTATTAAAATAATCATTTAAGACCTTTGATCATTTTATTAAGAAGTAACTAAAAAATCTAACTCTATTAGTTATTAGATTGAAAAAGTTATAAAATACAAACCACAAGGCTTGATTTGTTATAAAATTCTTTTTTGAATTTAAATGGTTAAAATAATCAAACCACATGGGCCAAAATAATAATTCACTCTTTCTTTTATATAGTTAACTATAAAAATAAATGAAATAACAACTTTATGTTGTTCAACATATATTTATTTGTAAAAACAATTAAAAAACTTTTCCTAATTCGGTTAAAACCAATTCCTAGACTTTACCCAAACCCGACCCTACCCTACTCAGTTTCATATGGGTATGGTTCCACTTCCACCTATACAAGACCTGGTTTCGGTTCCTACCCAGTTCCAAAAAAAAGCCGGCTTAAGAAAAAACTAGTCTATGCCTACCTGGTTCCGGTAAAGTGTCGAAAATAAATTAAAAAGTAAAAAAATAATAATAAAAAACTAAACCAAAAAGTCAGTTACTGAAAAGTTCAAAACGCAACCATCGGTTATCCCTAGTGTCTAGATATTTCAGATATGATTTCGTTAATTGGTTTATCTCTAGCTTCATCGTACACGAAAAGGTCATAACAGAAGAAAGAGCCATGGGACCAAACCCCATCAACCTAGTCCTTTAAGGCTGTTAAAAAGATAATAAACAAGTCGAGTTTATGGCATTAAACCAGTTTAGTTGGACCTTACTTTTAGTTAAATACTCAACGATGAGTTGATTAGTGTTTCACATACTAAACTCGACAAAACGCAAAGCAAAACCAACACGGCGGTTTAATGGTTATTTGACAAAACTACTTCATTGATCGCGTATGCATGTAATCAAAGGCACAACATTTTGTGCATGTTAATCTAAAACTCTTGACATGAACTCAATAGAACATGTAAAACAATGTTTATGCAAAATCATCATCTACAGGACCAGGCAAGACTCGCTTTTGAGGCAAATACGTTTCAAAGGAAAGTTTAGGTTTTGATACTACATGAGTTGTACTTTCTATTGGTTTTCCTATATGATGTGAGGTCCTAAGAGAAGTTGGCACTTTGTTTCTGGGCCCACAACTGGACCAACTAGACGGTATTGTCTGTTGACGTTTCAACGGTATCGTATAATTTTTAAGCGAATTACCTTTTAATGTGTGTGTATCTGCGGTACCTTCATCTGTTTTTGACTTAACCACTGGCTCCACAGGTACAAGTTTTCCACTTATTTGATTTGTAAAAACAAAAGTGACCTGCAACAAAATAAACATTAAATTATGTCAAACTGGTTGATTAAATTAAGATGACTGATATATACAAACAGAATGTAATTATAATTTATAAACCTCATCTCCAGCTGATGCTTGTAAAATGGTATCAGGTACAGTGTTTGGCGAAAAATGATGACCCCAGCTAGCTAGATCCTCTTCCAATGGGGTACCCACCTGTTTCTCCGAACACTTTAAGTTATGCAAGCATCCAGAAATGCCTGCAAATCCCCCAATATCCTCTTCTTCATCGATAGAAATTATATCCGTTGTTTGTACTCCACAACGTGTGCAGTTCATCTTCTCGTGGATTTCAGATCTGTAAAAGTGGAATCGATCACTATGATGTTAACGCCTTCTCATGCAATAAAGATAGAGTCGGTGAAATAAAGAACTTACGTTGCATCCTCATGGAATGTAAATAGATCTCGTAAATCCTCTGTTGAGAAATTGTTCCCCTGCATGCATGTATAAGGTGTGACTCGGGAGCACATTCGCATACACACACACAGAAACAGAAACACATGTATATACACACACTAATAGCAAGTGATAAGCACCTGCATCTTGGAATCAGCTAGCTCTTGTTGAATTACTTTTTGGAGCCCTTCTTTCGACATCTGTCGCTGGTACACCTGCCATAATACTTGACTCCTTCATATACTATTAAGTTGAGCATGAGATGCATACATATATACATGTATGTGTGTGATCTACTACCTTCTCTTCTATGGTTCCAGTGCTTAAAAACCTATAGATATATACTCTCTTCTTCTGGCCATCTCTCCACACTCTTGCAGCAGCCTACATGGAAGGTAAAAGTCTAAAATTTTTCACTAGAAGAAAAATTAATTTTCAAAAAAAATAAAAATAAGATAAGATAAAAATAAACACATACTTGTTTGTCATTGGCAGGATTCCAATCAGGATCAAACAGAACAAGTCTATTTCCACCTATCAAGTTGAGGCCGCAACCACCAGCCTTGCTGCTCAAAAGAAATGCAAATTCATCCTGCGAGATAATACTTGTATTATATTATGCATATGAAAAATGATAAATGAAGGGATTTTGAATACCTTTGCTGGATCATTGAAGCAATTGACCAGCTTTTGTCTCTTGCTGATTGATGTAGTCCCATCAAGCCTTAAGAATGGATATCTTCTTTCTCGACATAATTGAACTATAAGGTCCAGTGTCTGAAAAATCAAATCTAATATGATCACCTTAAAGGACTTGGAAATAACCAAGTATAATCTAGTTGCTAATGAAAAAAGTTAAAATAGCAACTTAAAACAATCATGACTAAGTGGAATCTGCAAACCTGTGTATAATTTGAAACCAATACAATTCGGTCATCTGTTCTCTTACGCAGATTAGCCAACAAACGGGCTAACACGTGCATCTTCCCTGACAGTTCAACCCATGCTCCATCACCACCAGTCCAAGATCCAGATCTAACAAAAACTAAGATGAACATAAAAATAATAATTATAGTAAGAAGAAATACAAAACAAGAAGATACAATTTACCTTCCAGCAAACATTTCTGGAGGGAAAAAGCGCATACAGCCCTCAAACCCTGCTGTCCCAGGGTTCCCACTTTTCATCGTATCATAAATCAGCTTCAAATAAAATGACACCAACATGATTTCATATATACACAAGAGATACTTATGACTTATGAGCAGTTATTTAGATAAGTTTTAATCTTCCAGTCGTGTTTTATATTTACCTTTGGATGATTGCAGAGCTTCTTCAGGGCAGTTATATAAGCCAGAACTTTTGTTTGTTTCACATCTTCAGCGATAGCTTGTTTCACCTACACCCAGTGTACCGAAAGGGAAATCATGTATGTTCAGATGTTCAGTGTGTAGACCACTATCAATGCACTTTTGAAAAACATATCGTTAGAGTAATGCCCAAAAAAACTTACATTTTTTGAATGAATAAAGTGAGTATACAGTTCTTTTTGAAGAGGAGTCAGCTTGCAACAAACAACCTCAACTATCTGCAAATTTTACTCGACGCTTAGCTAAAAATTACAGATCAGAGATGGCTTTACTATTAACTATCAACAGTAGCAGCTTAGAAAATTAAATATAAAAATACAGTGGGAGAAAAGAAAGTGCCAAAATGAGCATCTATAATGCTTTCTGTTAGTAGACAGAAAAGCCGTAGGCAAATAACTATAAGAAACTACAGATAATTATATACCTTCGGTGGCAAGTGATTTGATAGCAATGCATTAGTCCTCCTTAATATAAACTGACAACACAAATTTTCAAAATGAGCATATCCTGGAAAACAAGTTCATATCCTAAAATAGTTTTAATTATATATCAATGAGACAAAATTACCTGATTCACTTTTGCACTCAGTTCTGCTGAGCGCTCATTGGCAAAATGTTTCTCTTCTTCAGAAGCAGTCGGTTCTCTCCCACAAACGATTGGTGCCTTCAAATCAATAAATTAATGAAAACTCAGATTAAAACAATGAAAATTTAAAATTTTCCATTGTTTGTCCTTAGGTCATTTCCACCAACTACTGTGCCAAACAGCAAAAAAATGATATTATACAAAAACTAGAACGTCCAAATCCACTATATTAGTAGTGAAATTGATGAGTTCTATGGTAATTAATAAATAAAAGGTTTATTAGTTAGCTTACCTCATAATAACGTCGAAAAAACGCAGCATCACCCAAAATCCCTGGGTTAGTGAAGTTCACCATGGCATAAAACTCTTCTAGGTGATTCTAGTAGTTAAGTAGTTTAAAAGAAAAAAACTAATGTGTTACAAAACAGACAAAATAATTGACAACAATGAACACTTTATAACCCTCCCTCCCCCATCTTCCCCCCACGTCCACAATAACAGCAACAATTTCTTTTTTGTATGTTATATAGCAACTGCAACTTTTCCTATCTGTAGAGAAAATTTCCAAATAAAATTATATATTTGCCGAAGTTAAGTTTTAACTGCTATATAATGCTAATAGCATCAATTATCAGATGTGCTCCAAACATTTATTTGCTATTTTGTTGCTGAAAACATTTAGACAGTTTTCTAATAGTAAAACAATTTTAATAGCTAGGTGCCGAAGCAGTCAAGCAGATAATGTCAATTTTACGGAAGGGAGGGAGGAATAACACAATAAAAATCCACAAATATTCCTCACTTGCATTGGAGTCCCAGATAATAAAATGCGTCTTTTGCAAGAAAGGGATGCCAATGCCTGATCATATAAAAAATGGCCAGTTAGCACCAAAAATCCAAAACTTTGGATTGTTAACAAAAATTACTACACTTACTCTATTAGTCAAGGTCTGGTCATTTTTCAGCCTGTGTGCTTCATCACATATGAGAAGATCACAAGAGCCACTATCATTAAATTTTGATGAATGCATTCGAAAGGTCTCATAGGAAACGATCAGTACCTGGGAGATAACCAGTGTCAGTTTGTGTCTACTTCCGACCTAAAGGACTTTGACTACCTTTACCTGTAATCGGCTATGTGGGCTTCTGAAGTTATCAATGCTGGAGATGACATCATCACGACTACTTTCACATAAAGCAACAAGCTTAACTCTTTCACCAACCCATTTCTTAATTTCTGCCTCCCAATTGCTTACTAGACTTGTAGGAGTCACAATTATTGCCTTTTTAACCAATGGTTTCCCATCAAATCCTTGACGAAGAAGAGTATATAACAATGTAATAGACTGCAAGGTCTTCCCCAATCTATTTAAAAGACACAGCATTGGTACATAAGAAACAGTCAATGTATTCATCACATCATTATGAGCATTAGCAATTAATATTAACTATTTACCCCATGTCATCAGCCAGAATGCATCCGTTGATATCAGGATTGCATAAACCCGCAACACATTCAAACATGAACTGTACCCCTTCCCTGCAATATTAAATAACAACAGCTTGTAAGCCATATATATCACGACATAGCCTGCACAATAATATGCAAGCCACAGGTTACTCATATATCTACTTGTATGTATATCTAATACATTTTCTAATTAATGAAGTACCTCTGATGGGGTCGGAGAAACTTAACAAGTATATGATCCACTTCTATGGGTACCAAATTGCCATCTCCATCTTCAGAATTTTCAGGCTGCCATAAGATCAAAGGCTCAATATCTGGTGGCAGCTTTGTAATCTCTTCTGTCACTTCCTCCTCCACAGAAACATGAGCCTTCAACCTATTTGTTATCGGAATCAAAGCTGGCCTGTTTGATCCCCAAGGTACAAACCGCTTACGAGCACACAAGCGGCGAATCAATTGTTCATTCTGGTTAGAATACCCATCAGCACAAGGAGGTTTAAAAGGCTTCTTAAGAACAGCTTCTCTTTCACTAACAGAAAGAACTCGTGGAAGTAGCGACTGCCTTCTCACAACAAGATTTCCCCTGATATCAATATCACAAATCCATATTAGTTTATTCAAATACAAACTGTGATAGCATGATGTTGTGAAATAGATAATCAATTACTCCAGCCATCCTAGAAAGTCAAAAACAACTACAGAGCTATGTTATAGTTCTTATGTTAAACCTAGCTTTTTCCAGAAGCAAATTCGATAGAAATCATGCTGCAAACTTGACACATATATCATTTTGTTTTTACTTAAACATCTTAATCTAATCGATAACTTTTCTGCACCAGCTTTAAGTGAACTGATACCAGAACTGTATATACTACTAAACTCCAGAACTCTACTGTAATCATGCAATACTCTATTGTCAACCCAAAACACACAAATTCCTATCAATTCTACAAAAATTGATCTCGATTACGTAAATAAATGCCGAAAGAACAGAACAATTAGCGTCTAACTGACCTAAACTAACGATTTACCTCAAAAGAGCATCAACATTCTGCGTTTTTCGCTTACACAAATCTGGTAGTGTAGATTCATTCTCTTTAAAAATTTCATCGCTGTCAGATCTGCATAAATCATCGTCTTCGTCTTCAGATTCTTCGCAAGTGAAATTGTCGCTCGAATCGCTGGTCTCGGATACAGATATAACTTCTTCATCGTCTTCCTCCATTAACCTAGGGTTTTTGATTTCTTAATTTCGGATTTTAGGACCAAAAGTGTTTTTGCTTTTGTATGGTGTGTTTGGTACGAAAGATGTGTTTCGAAAGCAGAGTGGCGGTAATATGTACGCTCTATTAGTTTTGATCCGGGTCGGGTCATAACAACAACGGGTTATGCCCATGGGTCATTGCCAATTAGCCATTACGGCTTACGGGAACTCGGGGAGTTAGTAGTGAAAGAGCTCACACGCTAGCGAGAATGGGAATAGCGTGGAGAATAAGAAGCCAGAGTGAGAGTGATGGGTTGTTAATTATGTAATAAATATTGTATATTTAAGTGAATGAGTATAACTAGTTTTTTTACCCGTCGCGTGTTGCTGCGGGGTCATATGTGGCGTAGTATTATTACACCAATAATGCTCTATTTTATCTAACCTGGCTCGTTACTAAACAAATTTTACATCGAAACGTACATAAAATGTCCAATTTTTATAAGTTAACTTAAGTGTAATATCCGTGTGTTGTGACGAGGTAGAACAATTTAACGGCACGCTCAAACACGTATGTGATCTACGTTATGCCTTGCGGCTTAATAATTAGAAAAAGATAATTTAAATGAAATAAAAATTATAAAGTAAAAGAAAATAGGCACTTTAGATGAGAGGAAGGAAATTACACAAACAAATAAATAAAAATTAGAAAGTAAAAAAGGTAAGAAATTTTAAAAAACACCAAGAAAAACGCAGGGTTTGAACCCACGACCTACTATAGGTTAGTGCAAGGAGTTTTAGCACTATACCGCAATAGTAGTTTGAGTTTTAAATCGAGGAATATTAATTTAAGGTTAACTTCCACCAGAAAAATAAAAAAAAATACAAAAACTTTTGGTCCACTTAGGGGATGACACGTGACAAGGCCAATGGGACCCCACCAATATTGTTAAATAAGTGATAGTAAATACTCTTATAAAACACCATTCCACCTTTATAAATGTGAGTTGGTAAGTGAAAACATGAAGCGACGCTAGATGAAGTAAATGAGTTGGTGTTCTCATTCACCCACTCCCTTCTTTTTAGCTTCAATAATTTAGGATGTTCTATTTTATGTGTTATTAGTTACATAGTTTGTTGTATGTCGTAATATTCAAAAAAAAATCAGGTTTCTCTCGGTTTTTTGCTGAAAGTGATTCTCAACTTTGTTTTACTATAAGTTTTTTGCTTATAATGTTTATCTATAAGTTTTACTATCTGTCAAAGTGAACATGTCTAAAACGAGTTGATGGTACCTAAGAGTGTTTCGTATGTCTCAATACAACTCTTATGAACAAAGACGTAGAATTAGCTAAGCTATCACGTACATGAGATTTGTGCCATCATTGTAAAGAGGAGAGGGTCTGATTTCATTCTTGATTTGTGTGGATCATTCTTACGCATGTGTTAAGTTAGTCTTATCGACATCATTCTAATTTATCAAATGCACGATATACAAAAATTTAAATATTTTATCCAAACTCATTCAAATCGTCTTTTATACATGACATGAGCAAGTTCTCAGGGCAATATATATTTTTTCCTCATACATAACACTAAAAACAACTAGTTGAAACATGATAGTGGTTTCAAACTTATATCTTCACGATATATGGAGATACATATATGAAATCATTCAAACACCACTTCAGTCTTGTAGGTTTCAATTTCATTATTGAAGAATCCAACAAAATCTTATATGTACACATACAAACATATGAACCAAATTTGATCTTGCTTTAAGTAAGGAACTGCGTTTGTTCCAAGTAAAACGCACAATTCATCGTGTCTATCAATGTCATCGAAAATAATAAGCAACATTTTCATCTGTAAGCCCTTCTCAATCTTACTCTTACTTTGAGCAATAGTAGATTCAGTTGGCTGGTATACACAAGAACAACATTTTACATATATAAGTTTCAAGAATCTAATTACTTAAGTTATAGAGTACTAGTAAATATGTTTTCAGAAATGTAATATTCTTTAAACATATATGATCAAAGCACTAAAATGGCCGATAGATGAGTATAATTACAATCTTTTTGATAAATTGCATATGCAATCTGATCAAATCCAAATCAAATGGCGTGAAATTTAAATAACTAAACCGCATGTTAAGTGGATCAAAACCTTATTGTTGGTTTCTTTTTTACTTCTTAGTTATTACTCCTTGATTTACATTATATATCTTTCGACAATAACTACACACCCTTCAGTTTGATCGTTTATTCCATACTAGCCTAAAGTTCCGTGTAACACACGGTTTCAATCAAAAAAATATTATTGTTGTTTAAAAAGATAAATAAGTTATCTTATTGTAGATATATTTTGTATATCGACTTTTATATATAATTTTTAACATCAGCTATATATTTAGCATTAGTAGGTTTTCTCTATTAATATTTATACATCTAAATAGTGTATAATATGGAATGAAATAAATTTATAAATAAAAGATTTAACTAATAAACAAATTAATGTGAACATGAAAAATAATATTTCAAATTCATAAGCATCCAAAAAATTATTTGTATACAACATTTGGTGTATTGTTAGTTATTTTTCTATCATTATCTAATATTAATAATTTTAACCTCTATCTACTTTTAACTCGAGATAATGCAACATAAAGTTGATCATTATTCGTGTTTTAAAAATAAACTAAATTTGGATAGCGATTATCATTGGCTCTTGTTTTATTGTCATTGATAACACAATGATAACAACAACTATCTTCTTTGAGATTTAAAAGAAATTCTTTTGTCTGAATGTGTCAAAGCCAACCGTAAAATAAAAATGTGATTTTCAAAATTAATTTCAGATACATCAAAACAATTTGTACATATCAAACGAATTAATATCAAACATAATAATAACAATATGATAGTACACATAAAAAGAAAATAAAAATGTTTAAAAAACAAAAGCATGTAATACATCTTTATACATTGACTGTTGAAGTAGATCATCTTTACAAAAATTAAAGTAAAATAATATTAATCCAAAAACACAATTGTAGACAATAATGGGTTAAATCATAATCGCAGAGAATGAAAGTTCAAATATAACAAAAAATAAAAACCTTTTGTTGAAGAAAACTTGATAAAACCGAAGCCAAAATAAGAACGTAAATGAAGTCTCTCGAATGCAATATCATCAGACTTTATAAAGACAAATCGCGAGGGTCGTAAACTTAGGATAGATAAGAAATATTTTAAATTCGAGTATGATGTCATTTTCAAAAAACAATGCCTATGAATTTCTTCAAACTGGAGAATAGTCGATTAAAAATTCCATAACTTTTGTCAAGATTTGAATATATATCGAGTATTTAATGGAAAAACACAATCAAGGAACCAATTTCATAGATGAAGAAAATCATAAATAATTTTTACAGTTTTTATTGATAGATTATTTAGAAAAAGAAAAAATTTCGAGTATGATTTAATTTCCAAAAAAAAAAAGATGTGTTTTAATTTAAGGTTAAAATTCCAAATTTTTCTCATATATCTCTTGTATATAAGTTAACCTTTAATCAAATAAACCTAAACTAACACTAAGAACAGATACATATTTAGGCGGGAAATTGAAAAAAATAAAAGCTTAAGAAAATGTCATGTGTCACTAAAGTTATTGTTTTATTAATAAGTATAGATAAATATAAATACGTGTTCATCATAAATTTGAACCCTCAACCATTTGAAAAGAGATGTCTTTACTCTTTCCCACACGATTTGCTACCGGTGGGTCACTAGCTCTTGTTGATTCACTATATAAATGACATATATATATATATATACACATACTTGTTTTTGTTTTTTTCATAGAACACAAACGAGGCATCTGTGTATGCATAACAAAATAAGCGTGTTACGTATTCACTATTACTTTTTTTTGAAAAAATACAAAACATGTAAAAGAAATCATGAATATGATACAAATATACCTAGTTAAAAACAGGAAACGGATGACAACATATCTGTAGACTTCCAAACCTTCAGGAGCACATTGAGTCTAGAACTCATAAAATGCCATTAAAAAGAACAAATACAAAGATCAAAATCAATAGATACATATCATGAAATCAACAGGATGTCAAATGCTTTCGAATATTTATTAAATTGTCTTGCTAGTAAGATAAACAACAATGGAAAATGTATTCAAAAGTAGAACAAATTAAGCACTGAAAATACATAACTAATGCTTACAGAATAAAAGCAATAAATAAAAAACACGCCCAGTGGGACTCGAACCCACAATCGCCTGATTAGAAGTCAGACGCCTTATCCATTAGGCCATGGGCGCTTTTTTGGTTGTTGTTGGGTAAGATTAGATGACATTGTTGAAATATTCAACATAGGGTCCACTTATTTAAACATGCAAAAACCATATTCTTCTTTTTTATTTAAAAATAAATAAAAATTAATAATTTTATGTTAAGAGTAACAGTCATCCATTATTTCCCTAGGGAATGTTATTTATTTAGTCTAAAGTATTAATTTAGAGAAAAATATGACTTGTATCACATGGTTATAGTTGGTAGAGAAGAGAATCTTATGATGGTCATTTGATTTAAAAGCTTAGTATCATCGTATGTGATTTGCTTTAACGCTTTCGGCATTATTCCTTATCGTTTACTAATTATAGCACTAAATCCATTAAGCACCATAATCTGTCTATATGTCTATGTTGTTGACTAACATGGAGCAATTTATGGGGATTTTAAGCCGTGTGGGGAACAATATACTAATCATTCAATCAAATATCTAATAGTCATAGTAATCATATGGGGTTCAACTGGTTGTTAATCCATGATTAGTAATCTAGTAAATCATACAAAAGATCATTGTATTTTTTTATTAAAGCCTTGAATCACAACCATAAGTTGCGGTTTTGACTAGCTTAATAACTTGTGGATTCTGATTATGTTTTTATTCTAACCGCTCAATAGATAAATCTAAAAACTTTGACTATAAGAAAAATGGTCCGAAGGGGTGAACCCCATCCCAAACGTTTTTCTAGTACATACAATTCGCTAAATCGCTTTATTTAGTTTTGAAGTAACATATCTTTATCATCAATGTAACCAACAAATTATTTATGGACTAAAATACCTTCTAGTAAAGACCAATAATTTGATCTTGTGGACCCAAATCAATATCATAAATGCCAAATGAACAGCAATGTACTTTGGTGCAGAGTCATTATCATGACAAACCAAAAATTCAATTTTTGGCACAAAAAGATCTCATTTTGGTGAAAAGTTGGATAATATGATTGGTATAGACTCGAATAGGAAACTCTACTTGGTTTAGCCTAAATTCCAATATGTCCTTTTGTTTAGAGCGTTGTTTCCGCCGCTTGTTATGTTGCAGACAATCAGTCATTCAGTTTTGTTGCGATGTTGGCATCGAAGATGTTGCAAGTCCCACAATACTTGACACGACGTAGAATGTTGCATGATGATCAGTTGTTATAAAAGTAATTATTACTACACAATAATAACCAAGTATATAATCATTAGTAAACTATAATAAAATATAATATAACAATCATCTGCTACTATAATGTGTAATTTGTTGTATTAAACGATAATCATGTGTAAACGGTCATAAATAACATTCTTATGGTAAGAAATTTAAATTAAATGATAAAATTCAAATGTTGCATATACCACGAAAGAAAGAACCAACAATTATGTTCTTTATGCATTTTGTCTGTGTAGGAGGGTGTTTGGGATTGTTTATTTTAGATGAAAAGGTCTTTTTATTAAAATGATTTTTTAACTTATAATTTTTGAAAATGAGTTTTAAATAAATGTTTGGATTATCTTATAAACTAAAAAGTCAATAAGTTGTTTTGTAAAAAGTGTTTGGTTTAACTTATTTATGTTAAATTACCATAAAGATATTCTTTTAAAAAAAGGAATAAACTATTTTTTAAAAAGTGTTTGGGATTGCTTATTTTTAATAGTTTTTTCCTCTAATGATAAATAAAAAAATATTATGATATATATAGCATAAGCTTCGTTTACATATTTGATAATTTGTTGGTTAGACATAATAATATTACGTTCAGATTTTTTAAATATATTAAAATATAAAATGATACGCCACTAACGTCATACTACATTCATCTTCTTGACACCATTAAATCTTGCATAATAATATCTCTTATTGTTGTCATATACGTAACATCACGATCAGAACGATTTGTAGCTGGAATTTCTTCATGAAGTTCGTTTGTAGTACCTCATTTGGGAATGTAAGATTCTTGTTGGGCGGTTTTAAATGCTTCATCAAACGTACCGGTCTTTCTAATAAAGTTATGGATCGTCATCGATGTTATCATAATGCTCACTTGGTTCTCATAAGTATACTTAACATGCATATCTCTCAATAATGCCCATCTAGCTTTCCACACTCCAAATGTTCTTTCAATGATGCCCATCTAGCTCGACGATGATGTTAGAGGTCGGTCTTCAATGCTCGACGGCGCTGCTCGACGGTGGGTCTGTTGTATAACATCTACTTTTTTTTAAAATTATAAACTCGAACCCGTTTGTCAATTATACAAAGCAATAAATCAAGCTATTTCATTCTTTATGGTGATAAAAAAACATGAAGTTGTTAACTTTGTGATTTAAATTCACATTTATCTTCCATTTAAAAGTTTATAAACTTATGAGGCTCTATATATCATTTATGAGGTTCTAATTATTATTAGACTTTAAAAATTCTACGAGAATTATAAGAATAACTAAATATATAAAGACTATTATTATTTTTTTAACCATCTTAATAATTTAATAATCTATAATTAACAAGATCCAAATTTTATATGATTATTCCATTTATTCATACAAAAATATAAATCTTGTTAATTATAAATTATTAAATTATTAAGATGGTTAAAAAATGGAGTGTGACATGTTGCTCCTCTACGCCGACGACACAACTCGAAGGGTGCCGATAGTGGGTGTCTTCAATGCTCTCGGTTGGTGTCTTCAATGCTCTCTAGTCTGTTTTTTTGTTAAAGGGGTATTATGGGAAGATGATTGGTGGTGGTTTGAGAAATCAATTTTTATAACTTCTTCTTTTCTTTTTTTTTCAAGTATTTTAAGGAGTTTTTAAAAGTTCTTCTTCTATCCAAACACTAAAAACCCAACTTTTTAACTTTTATAAAGTTAACAAGTCTAAATCACTTGAAAAAAAACTAATCCAAACACCA
>BJCM01065710.1:0-12389 GCA_018326385.1 Flaveria bidentis | reverse complement strand
ACACACATATATATATACACACACACAACACATAGAAGAGATGGTTTAAATGAAAATAAAAAAAAACTAATTTTAACCAATCAATTAAAATTTTATTTTTATTTATGATAAAGGGTTTTAATGTAAAATGACAACCCATTATATTTGATAGTTTTAAGATTTTAATATCTTTCCTTGATTTCCTCCCATCCCACAAATCTAATCGTAGAAGAGTCCCAACCACATCACCTCTTACAATCTTGATGAGATTTTTCTTTTCAAATTCGACATCAATTGAAGATGATGAAGAACAGGGGTTGTGACGGGTTCCGAAAGTAAGATGATAGGTTGAGACTGTTTTGTTGAAAAAAATAGGTTGATATTTTAACTACCACTAGGTTAGTTGCTTTGATGTATACGTACAAAACTACTCGAGGACGTGTGTTGGAGTCATAGGGTTATTCACGAGCCGAGCCGAACTGAGTGGACTTTTGCTCTTGTTTAACTCGTTTCCAAGCCGAACCAAGCCGATCGGCTAGTTTACAACCGAGCGGAAAATTGAACTGGCATTTTTCGAGCATTAAATTTTCGAGCAAGCATCAAGCGAGCGCAAACGAGCGGCGAACAATTTATACAACCCAACTATTTTTTGTGACATACTATTTATACTGCAGCGAATAAGGTTTAATGCATAAAAATCAACAATGTTTTAATACATAATATTTTCATGGATGACAATGGGTTGTGGCTGACGATGAAACTAGGGTTGTAATTTATAAGGAGGAGAGCATATTGCAGATAACGATAACGGTGAGAGTTGGAGATGATCGAAAAAAATATCTCTTAATGACTTAGGATTTCACTTTTATGTTGGTTGTAGAATTTTTTATTAGGTTAATTGATCAAGTATGTATAAATATAATTATATATTTGTATATAATGGGTCAAATTTATTAAAGTGTTGCGTATAAACTATACATGCATATTAATTCGATCATAACCGAACCGAACCGAACCGAGCGGACCTTTGCTCGTGTTTGGCTTGTTTACAAACCGATCCGAGCCGATCGGCTTGTTTACAACCGAGCAAAAATTCGAACGAGTATTTTTCGAGAAAATTTCAAACAAATGTTAAGCGGTTTAAACAACCCTAATAAAAATAAATGAGCAACCCAAGAGAAGAATCTGATGGTGATGCCCAATTGATGATCAATAATTACGAGAGACTAAATGATGAATATAGTTGCTAAACTTAGATAGCGTTTGGTATGCAGGAATGGGGGGCGGAATGAATGAACCATTGAGGGTGAATAAATAAATACATGTTTGGTTGGTGGAGGTAATGGAATGAATTATTACGTAGTTGATTCCATTCCCTCAAATTCATTTTATTCACTATCCCTTCTTTTTTCATTCCATACATTCTTCCATAATTAATCACCAACACCACCCACCACAACAACCACCACCGACTACCAAGATCGCTCGTCACCAGCAACCACCACCGGCCACCACCGCGGTCGGCCAACACTACCCCGGGAACACCATCGCCGGACACCGCCACTGCCGCCCCGCTGAAAACCACTGAAAGGCCACCACCACCGGCCACGGCCGACGCCGGAAACCACCGTTGGATACCACCTCCGAAGGCCACCGCCACCGCCGGGAAACACCACCGCAAGAAACCACCTCCGAAGGCCACTACCGACATCGCAAGAAACCCCCTAAGGCCACCACTGCCTCCAGAAACCACCTATGGCCACCACCGCCAGCCACCATCGTCGTCGAAAACCACCGCCAGCCACCACCGTCGCCAGGAACCGCCGCTGTCGGCTACCACTTCTGCCGGAAACCGCCGCCGACGAAAACCACCGCCAGCCACCACCACCACTGGAAAACCACCGCCGGCCACCACCGCCACCGGAAACCACCACCGGCAACCACCGTCGCCGCCGGAAACCACCTCCAGCCACCACCGCCGCTCGCCATCACCATCTTAACTACTTTTAAACTTCATTGTTTCGTTTTTTATACCTAACAAATATAATAAAAGTATGATTCATTTATTACTAAAGAGCAATCAAACAGAACAATGAAATGTAATGATTCATTTCATTCTCTTATTCATTCCATTCCATTATTCATTCTATTTCTTCATCCATTACATTACCACATACCAAACATACCCTAAGTGACGTCTATTTTTTATTCTTTTAGAACGAATGATATATTATAAGAAGAATTTGAAAAAAGTTGATAAATTCTTTTTTCACGATGATGGTTTTGAAGATGGCTCAACACTAAACAATCTTTGATGTGTTACCTTTTTATTTCACACTAACCTGTTAAGTTTGTTTTCAAAACACTAGTTTTATGATTTTTTTGCATTTTATTATTTTTAGATGGATGAGGTCATATGGGTCTAAGAATATGATTGAAGATGGTAATTGATGAAAGAAGACAATGCATTAAAGATGATGATGGCTCAAGCAATAATCAAAGCATCTAGTTTTAAACTCGAACAACATGACGAATACCATGTACATGATGCAGACTAATGTTACATGTACATAAGACTAGTGTTAAATATAAGTAACATCGTTGTTACGTATACGTATCTTTGTTGCTGTATTATGTAACTCTGCTATTCAAACGATTATGTAGTGTTAGTATATGAACGTGTAAGTTCATTTACATATATTTAACTCCAATTGTTACATGTAAATAACTTGGATATGCCTTCTAATTTACATACACAATTTCAAATTTTCAACAATTTCATTGTTACGTACATGATGAACTCTATTTTGCTACATATTTGTCTCGGGCTAATCTGACCTCCCGGCTCCTTTCGGAAGGCGCTTCAGCACCCCCATTTAAACCCCATGGCTCTTCAATGCAAACAATAATAAGGCTTCTCCAATAACGACACATAAATCTACAGCCAACCACATCCCAGTGCAACCCAACTGCACCGTCGGGCAATCTTCTCTGCCAATTTCAAGGTGATGCTTCTTGATTTTGATTTTTCTTTCTATCATATGCTAACTTCCTATTCGCCCTTCTTATGGAGTCTTATGTTTTCCTCCTTATTTTCGTCTGTAACACACATGCCCCCTCCACCTCGAACATCTTCCACTATCTTCCGCAAACATGTATCGTTTACAACAAATCTTGCTTCTAACTCTAGGTAATCTTTTTCATCTCACAATTTCAAGATATGTTAATTAACACCCTTTTCATTGTATCTATTCAAGATTTAGCCACACATGTGATTCGTCTAATCAGTTTGTTATCTTTTGTTTTCATTTTCAAGATTGTAAACAACAGAACTCAACAGATTGGAACTCGGTTGAATTGGAGTAGAAACTACACGGCTAAATAAATTAGACTCGGAGTTGATGCCTACGACTTTAATGCTTAAAGGTGTTGAAGAGCTTGCTGATGCCGTTAGAGTAACTACGGGTCCAAAGCTACTTTATAACATATGATTTTCAATTTGATTGTAAATTTCAGTGGCAATAAGATGGGGATTTTAAATATAGCTTGCTATGTTCTTAAAGATGTAGGGAATATGCTAATTAGACACTGTTAAATGGTAAAAATTCTATTTTGCAATGACTCTATACTCTATAGTGGAGTAATTTGGTGATTTTGAACAAAGTTATGGAGCACCAAAAGTAACAAAAGACAGTGTAACTATTGCGTAAATCATTGAATTTAGTGAGAAAGTCAAGAATGTTGGTGCAAGTCTTGTGAAACAAGTTGCTAATGCTACAAATGATGTTGCTGGTGATGGTAATATTCATTCCATGGTGAATTCATGCTTTGTTAATCTATTTGATAATTTTTAACAATTTCTTGTCCCAAAAGTTTGTTTGTTTTTGTTTCAGGTACTATTTGTGCCATACGTGCAATATTTTCAGAAGGGTGCAAGTTAGTTGCAGCTGGTATCAATACAATGGACCTCAGGTGAGGTATTTCCATGGAGGTTGTTGCGGTTGTTGCAAACTTGAAGTGCAAGGCTCGCATGATAAGCACATCTGAGGAAATCACACAGGTTGGTGATTTGGAATATATATCCTTTTTAGTTTGAAGTTTAATAGTATCATTTTTATTCTTTTTAAGACACTAGGTATATCATATTGCTTATGGCATAACAAATGAAATAAAATCAGTTACTTATGACAACATATTTTACATAATAAACAAAGAGCACATTATGTGCTTTTATGACTTGCAGTAAGAATGTTTCTTTTCCTGTTAATTTTTTGAATGAAACAAGCTATTTAGTATAGGATGGGTAAATATGAATTTTGGTTATGTGTAAGAGTAAGTAGGATATTATAAACTTTTGAAGGTTATTCATACCGAGGCGTGCTGAATACCCTTATTGTTTTAACTACGATACATAAGAGATTATGTAACTATGCCATTTGATCAAACGACTTAACATATGTATGTATATGTGTGCGTAGACATTATGTATGTATGTACATGATAAAATTCATTTGAGAACAACAAAAATCTGAAATGTACATGCCTCTAATCGCATGTGGTTTGCATATGTAATTTATACATATGGATACACCAAAGTTGTGATTTGGAACTTTGGTCCACAATTTTTGAAAATGGAGAACGTGAAATAGGTGTACTTATATCCAAAGCTATGGAAAAAGTTGGGAAGAGGGTGTCCTCACTATTCAAGTAAGCTGCATTTAGTTACCCTTAACCTTCATATTTGGAATTTCATTTGATTTAACTAACATAAAATAGTTTACTTATTTTTTTGCAATATCTGTACAATGAAGGTGTTATTTCCGATCTCTACATATTTCACCGCTCCACCGGAAATTCCCTCTGTCCCTACCGTACTCCAGCTTAATAGTTTTCACTGCTTGTCTCTTAACATTTCATTACAAACCAAATAAGAATAAAAAATGTGTAAGTTCATATGATTATTGCCCTATTAGAATATTAGTCTATATATTTTATTATACTTATTTTTTAAATGCAAACATTCACTTAAAGTTGTTAATTTATTGATGATTCACAGGAACTAGATGAACCTATTGTTCTAATACATGAGAAGAAAATTTCGAACATTAATTCAGTTATCAAAATGTTGGCACTGAAGGTAGCATTATCTAGCTCCAAATTTTCTTAACTTAATTCACGAATTGTTCCATCTTCAGTTTTATTATACAATCATTTGTTTGTTAATTTATTACTGTATATGTTTCTTGTTCAGAAACAAAAGCCCCTGTTAATTGTTATTGAAGATGTGGGGTTTTTCTACAGCTAAGAACACATATCAAAAAAGCATTATTGTTGTATCGGTAGCTACCTTACAAAAATGAACATTCAAACTGATTGTTTTTTATGTTATTTATGCTTCTTACACATCATTACTTGTAAATAAATATGAATATGTGATGTGAGGTTTACACACAAGTTATATAAAAGATTCATATGGAGCAGATTGAATGTTTTGTTATAAACTGGAGTTGTAGTTCGAAGTCTATACATTATACCTGACAAACTTGACCTAAGTGCATAATGTTGAGTTGTTTGGGTTCTTGTTTGGGCTTTATTTTTGTAAAGATGAGCCAGTTTGGGTTCAAACTTTATTATTAAGTTGGCAGGATCGACAAGTCGAAAGGTTAAAAAATAGGCCAACAGGTCAAGATGGTTTTAGTTAAAAAAATTATTATCTAAAACTAAAGCATTTGATTTCGTATATGAAAGTTTTTGATTTAGCTACTTTTACTATCTTTAACTTCATTATGGTTTTGAAGAATCATTTTTAGTAGCTTGTAACCCGAAAAGGAGTTGAAATGCCGAATCTATTAGGTACAGTTGAGTTGAATTTTTTGCATTAAAAGTTAACATTTTCTTTTGAACTATAAATATAAATTTTTGTTGTTACTATTGGTTATAATTTTGCACCAAGTAAAAATAAATTTAATTCGCTTTACACTTTTATAGTGAGTTTGAGTTTTCATTTTTTTTGGAATTCTTGTAATATGTGATTATCTATTCTTTATGTAGTGGTGATATCACCATAAACATTGTTAATATCATTAATAGTGTTACTTTCATTATAAACACATGCTGCAACTATGTAGGAGCCTCTTGACAAAGTTTTTGAGTTAGTTGTTTTGACACGTGCCTACTTTTGTTAAAATCACTCTTGTCCTATATACATTCTGATATTTTATTTATTCTGCTCATTTTGTCTCAAACTCATCTTGACCCGGCTACCAACCCAATCCAACCCGTCTATTTTGTCACCTTTACTATACATATAATATTGCATGCATGAATGTTAATTAATGGAGCTGTTGTGTAGGTGGTTTAACTAAACTTAGTGTCTCAATGTTCTTCAATCAACCACATAAATTTTATTTTAGTAATGTATATTAAACCATCAACTAAGTATTATGTTGCCTTGAGTATGCCTATGAATTTTGGTATTGCCATTTGGGGATCTTATTTGCCATCTTGTAGAAGCTATAGAAACATCAAAATGGGATTGAATTTGTGTAATTTATTTGAATTGGATGCATACGATAATCTTGATCTTTGACCATATTCTCAATGATTGTGCATTGAACTCCTTAAATTGCTAATAAAAAGGTAAATCAAGATATTAACTAATGTTGCTCATTTCGTGAATATGAACTTTAACAATGTTTCAAGAAAGCAATTAGTCAAGTATCAGTTTATTATTTTTCCAAATCCACGATGTTTAAGGTTTAGTATTAATATGTTGTTGGCATGCGTTTTTTAACATAGGTTTGAGTCAAGAAGTGACCTAAGCTTTTTAAATTCCTTTCCATCCATCCTTTTGCTTTTGTTAATTTTTGCAAAACTTTTCTTTCGTAATTTTTTCCTTGCTTACACTTTTATCGTACTTAATGTGATTATGTTGTTAAATATATATTTTTTTGATAAATGGAATTCTATATTTGAACTTTGTAATGGTTGTAATTGATGGATTTTTGTTGGCATACAGCTGGATTAATAAATGGTTTAGGAATTTATTTTTGCTGACACTTAACGGTGAAGCATTTGTTTTATGATTTCCAATCTTCTTGTGATAATATAGTTGTCAATTTTTTACGACTTAAAAGACTATTGTGACATACATATTGTTTCCTTTAATTCAATTTTTGCAATATTTTTATTTTGATTTTTTAATTTACGACATAATGAGTCTAAATCGACCAAAATTGAAATTCTGCTGCATCGCGCGGGTTTTCTGCTAGTGATGATAAATAAACAACTATTGGAGGAATAAAATACAAGAGAGAAAAGAGAGTTACCTTAGGAGATTTATTTTGATTGTATGTAATTTCAAATTAAAAAAAGTTATTTTACTCTACCCTTAAGTATTCATAATAACTCCTTAATTTTTTTATTTAACTACAATTATATCACTATTCAATTCAAAACATAGATTAATTAAATCAATGGCTATCAAATGCTTTTTACAACCTTTAGTTATAATATGATTTTTATTGTAACATTTCCCTATATACATGTATTTAAGCATTACAATCCACAAGTGTTAAAAACACATATAAAGAACGAATTGTGCCCAAGTTCTAAAACGCTTCACCACACTTGGTAAATTAGACAAAAATAACTTCACTTGGTGTATCTTTATCTAGATGGTAATTAGTAAAAAAATAACTTCACTTGGTGTATCTTTATCTAGATGGTAATTAGCAAAAAAATAACTTCACTTGGTGTATCTTTATCTAGATGATAGAATAATTTGAAGCATCATTTATCTTTATTACTAAAACTTTGAGATACATAAATTAATATCACACGTACATAACAATCTTAAACATTAACTTGATGGATCTTTATTAGTCGACGAGACACGCGACCCATCCTATGCCCAAGAACTTGACTTCTTCTTTTTTCTTTCTTTGGCCATAATCAACCATCTTAAAGATAATAAGCCGTCTTTCAAATACATAAACCATATTATGATGCCTCATTAAGGACAAGAACTCATATAATGATAGCATCCACGACAAGCGACTTGATGTGATTAATGAGTTCTTCATCAACATGTGTGTAATGGTCCTTATTCTTATAGAGGACATCCATAGCTCGAGCCAAATTTATCACTCGCATGATTACAGGCATCTTAACATCCTTACACCTCAAGGACTCTAGATTCATTTCTTTCCATGCTTCTTCAACTTTTTCATTAAATAAATCATAGACATGTTGTTCAGCGACATCATATTCTTTCATATAGCATTGAATGGCAGATGCAACATGCATTCTTTCTTGCTCCTCCTAGTTATTTTTACAAACATTTAAAGAATGAGTAATTCTTAACTTTTACATTATAGAACATGGATGATGCATAGGTAGGTTGTTTGTGAATTAATTTAATCACTAGCTTAACACGAAGCATATTCAAAAAAATATGTGACCCGTAAACTTTTTATGGAGGTTTATTAGGTTGCATTACGATTGCAAATAAATTACATTTTCTCATGGTTGATATACGAGTTAGATTTACCTTGTGAGTGACAATATCATCCATGATCCTACAAAGCACACAACATGATCTCGCAAGGGGAGGCATGGTTAGAGCCCATTTGAATGTTTCGTCAGTGATTACATCACCCATGGCAGCAAAGCTTGCTATTAGAGTAAATTTATATCCGCTACTAACAGTTGTAACTTCCTTATGCTCCTCCATTGTTGGTATGTACCCATTATTTGCCCATTGAGCTTCTTTCAAGTAGCATCCAATGTATTCCATCATCTGTAAATCAAATGCATTCAGATCAATTATCCATAGAAAAAAAAATAGTTAAAAAAGAGATACACAAATGCTTATAAAAAATCTAATGATAACAATATACAAATATTATTGAGTACAACTTCCCCCTCCCCTCCCACCAACAAATGAATAAATAAATAAATTTTAAAAGTCTAATTAAGTAAAAGTTTGAATAAAATGCATAAGAGTTGAAAACTTACTGCTTCTCTAATGTAGTTGAGGTGATGAGCTTTTCCCATCTTTGTTAAGATTTTTTCCATATCTCCATACATATCTAGGAGCATTTGGTATATAAGTTGCATATTCTTCGGTAGTTCGTCCAAGCATGTGATTGACCACCTAGTAAACATTTATGTGTAATTACTTGATGAATTCTGAGTAGCACATATACTTCACAGATGGAACAAGGTGCATGTTGGTTCATATACCTTTTAATTGCTTTGGTAAATATCTCAAGTTCTTCCAAAGTACCATATGCATCGTATGTGTCATCAAGAAGTGTTTCCATAGCAAGAACTTTAGCTAAGAACATTCTAGATTGAGAATATTTAGGCTCTGAAAACACACTTAACGACCAAAAGTAACATTCCACCATTCTATTTCGAGCATATGGTAGATTAGTTGGGACATCAAAGGCTTTCCACCACCTACATTAAAAAATTAAGAACATTTACAAATAATACGATATTTTGAGATGTATAACACTATCTTGAAGGGTGAAGGAACGCAAGATTTGCACATACTTGTAAACTTGATTGAGCTCTTTCTTATGTAGTGATTGAAGTAGGTTAAACCCTAACTTAGCAAGCTTTAGTAATAACTTGTTATGAGAAGTCTGTTGCTCGTAAAAAGGTATGTAGCGCAATGCCTCAATTCTCGGCACCCTTTTTTGCAAAGGTTGCTTTAGTGCTTCTTCTATTCGTTTAGTGACGATAGAGTTGCTCAAAGAAGGGTCTTTCAAGATATCATCAAGACGACCTCTTGCAAAGGCAAGAGCATCATCTAGTATTACTTCACCAGGAATGCTTAGATATGATGCCTCATACAACTCAAGTAAACCTTCAATGTCAGTCTTTAATGAGTCCTTAAAGGCTCCATCTTTGTTCTTGTAGATGTTAAAAACATCTATATTATTTCATAAGAGACGCACATCATTAGCTTCTATTGCATTAATATGATATATAACCTTAATATATGCACACTAACCGCTTGTAACAAAAATGCCATGTTGTCGCATGATTCGAAACCAAACAGAAGTCGCACCACCTTTCCAGTTGTCACCATATGCATTATACAAGTGTTGCAAGGTTTGATTGATCTCTTCCTCAAAGTAATAATCAATGCCTAGGCGTTCGATTGCATCTACTAGCTTTAACAAGTTCGTATGTTCTGCAGGAATACTCATTAATGTTCGCAATTCTTTCCGCACTTCTTGTTTGAGGTCTTCAACTACTTTTTCGACTTCAGCTTCATCTTCTAGCTTCATTTACAAACAAAGGATTATTACAGTTACATTCTTAGTATATATACGCAAAATATCAAAAACATCTTTGGAAGCTTGAATACGCAGATAATGTTAAATGTTAATTTCATTTAATTTTAAATGATTTGTTAACTATGTTTAAAACTTGTTCAAACACGAAAAATGTAGTTTTCATGATCAATTTGTTAATACGTACCTGATCAATGAGAAGAAATTGATCTCCCCAAACACTAGGAGGAAATGTAGCAAGGGGGCGCTTAACATCCTCTCGTTTGATAGACATTTTTTCGCGACAGATTTTGATCGATATATAAATTGCATGAATTTGGAGTAGAATGAAAGAGTATATATAATGGGTGGTGATGACACCTTTATCATATTTTTTGTGAAATAATTGAACCTCACTGAATCCTTACTAGAACATTTATATATAAAATTGTTTAAATGCGCGCGCCATATCAAATGATAAGACGAGAATATTATCCCACTATTATTTTTTATTCAACAAAGGATTTATATTATAAATTATAAATGCTGTCATGATTCAACGAAGGATCTATAAAATAGAATTTCTTACATGTTTTGTAGAAAGATGGTCCTTTACTTATATTTACAAAGATAACTCGTAGGCTCAGTGGCACCATACACATAATTTCATTTAGAAAAGTCGGACTTTTTACGAAATAGCGAGACACCATATGATTATCTGTAACAACTTATTTAATTGTTCCATGTTTTTAGCAGAAAACTCGACTTTATTTAGGAAACTAGACTCCGCTTATTCGCTGCTAGAAATGGGGCCAATTTCCCGACTAAATATCATTCCACAAACCAATTATTTAATTTTTAACGCAAGTAGTTGAGATTAACTATCACAAGATCACATAAGAATACATATAGGTTGTGGGTTCGATTCTCATCTGTAACGAAATTAAAAGAAGGCTTTCAAGTGGGTCAACGCTAATATGAGTTTTCTTCCGAGTGTGATCTTAGGTTTCCTACTTCAGTAATGGAAATGATCAGGTGCGTAAATGATCCGTCAATGATCCAAGTAACCGTTCAAAGAAATATATATTATTCTACAAAAAATTATAACAAATTAGAAGGTTTTAAAATTATAACACAAGTTTCACAACTAAACAAAGGAGTTCCACCAGCTGAATGTTGCCAACATAAGCAAGCCTGTAAATACCAAAATGGAACTTCACGTATCGGACGTTGGCATAAAAACCAAAAGATTTTTAACTTAAGTAAAATAATCCGTACAATTTAACGTTGAAAATTACCAACATATATAGTTTTTTTTTTCTGTTTTTTTAATGACTACAATGAAAAATATATCATTAAAAGCTAGCAAAAACAAACACCAAATGTCCAGTAGGTGTATATTCATAGCACCTTGATAGCATCAAAGTGCTCTCGTCATTGAGGATTGGAAATAGGTGTCTTGGGGCGGATACATGCATACATCACACACACACACACTGCACACACATGGGTTAGAATCATTATAGAACCATTTTTTTATTTTTTATTTTCAGAACTAAAAGAACCATTAGTTTACATAAATGTAAATTACGAACTACTGATTTACATATATGTAAGTTAAAGTTAGTGATATTTAATTTTTTTACATATTTTATTGTTCATGTCTGATATACACATATGTAAAATAATTCAAGTAATGTAACATCCGTCATTTTCAAATTATTAACCTGAACCTGAACTAAAATTGAACTTTCATTCAATATGAATTTTTTTTATTTAACTTATATTTTTTACATTAAAGAATTATATGGATTAGACGTGTAGTTTAAACAATATTATGAATTGATTTGTTTAATTTATCATATAAACAACTTATAATAATTTATTGATTTATAAATAATTCTTTTTCATAAAATTATAAAGTTTATAAATCATTTTACAATAAATAACTAAATAGAAAAGACTTATTAAAACTTATAAAGTAGTCAAATGAATTTTAATAAACTTATAAAGTTTTATTAGTAATTATGAATTTTAATTATTGAAAATAAATAATCATATTATAAAGTTACAAGTTTTATAAAAGTTATAAAGATTTTATAAGAAAATAAGTTGATTAAA